>WNGS01139550.1:24734-45202 GCA_020271785.1 Procambarus virginalis
CGACGTTATTTTATAACATGTTATTTTGTTACATGTTATCCTTCAGGTGAGAAAATACCATGTTGCCTAAAATATATCTATCCCAGACAACTAGCTATCCTGATAATCATGTACACTACAGCAGGATAGATAACGCTGTCCAATGTTATCTTCACCCCAGACCTCTCCTGCCACACCTAGACTTGATCACACTGCCCTCCTGACACTCAGCGGGTTCTCTACACAATGCAACAAGTCTTCATGCTGCAACATAAGTAACCAACCTAACCTAACCTAACCTAACCCAACCTAACCTAACCTAACCTAACCTAACCCAACCTAACCTAACCTAACCTAACCAACCGCTGAAACACCTCAGTTCTTCATCGCCGTGAGCGCCACCAACGTTTCCTCTAGTTGCTATATCAATTAGTTGAACATTTCCATTGCCTGCATAGTTAATCAACGTCTTCCCGTCTCTCAATTGAAAAATAAACGTTTAAACATCATTGAAGTGTTTATAAACATTTGAGGAATTTAAAGACCTTGCCAAGCTTAAAAATCACAGCTTTCGTGGGGAACTCAGGTTAAATATTTACTGCTGGTGGCCTCTCTCGTGAATCCTTCACAAGGTTGTGTATTGTTGGGTGTCATATCTGACGTGGTGGTGGCGAGGCTTACGAACCACCTTCAACTGCCCTTGTTAACACCACACCACCTGGTTATGACCACACCACCTGGTCATGACCACACCCACCTGGTCATGACCACACACCACCTGGTCATGGACAACACCACCTGCTCGAGACCTCACCACCTGGTCAAGGACCTCACCACCTGGTCAAGACCTCACCACCCTGGTCATGACAACACCACCTGGTCATGGCAACACCACCTGGTCATGGCAACACCACCTGGTCATGGCAACACCACCTGGTCAAGACCTCACCACCTGGTCAAGACCTCACCACCTGGTCATGACAACACCACCTGGTCATGGCAAACACCACCTGGTCAAGACCTCACCACCTGGTCAAGACCTCACCACCTGGTCATGGCAACACCACCTGGTCAAGACCTCACCACCTGGTCATGACAACACCACCTGGTCAAGACCTCACCACCAGGTCATGACAACACCACCTGGTCATGGCAACACCACCTGGTCAAGACAACACCACCTGGTCAAGACCTCACCACTGGTCAAGACAACACCACCTGGTCAAGACCTCACCACCTGGTCAAGACAACACCACCTGGTCAAGACCTCACCACCTGGTCAAGACCTCACCACCCTGGTCAAGACCTCACCACCTGGTCAAGAACTCACCACCTGGTCAAGACCTCACCACCTGGTCATGGCAACACCACCTGTCAAGACCTCACCACCTGGTCAAGAACCTCACCACCTGGTCAAGACCTCACCACCTGGTCATGGCAACACCCCTGGTCAAGACCTCACCACCTGGTCAAGACCTCACCACCTGGTCAAGACCTCACCACCTGGTCATGGCAACACCACCTGGTCAAGACCTCACACCTGGTCAAGACCTCACCCCCTGGTCATGACAACACCACCTGGTCATGACAACACCACCTGGTCAAGACAACACCACCTGGTCATGACAACACCACCTGGTCATGACAACACACCTGGTCAAGACAACACCACCTGGTCAAGACAACACCACTGGTCATGACAACACCACCTGGTCAAGACACACCACCTGGTCAAGACCTCACCACCTGGTCATGACAACACCACCTGGTCAAGACACTCAGCCACCTGGTCATGACAACACCACCTGGTCAAGACAACACCACCTGGTCTAAGACCTCCCCACCTGGTCAAGACCTCACCACCTGGTCAAGACCTCACCACCTGGTCATGACAACACCACCTGGTCATGACAACACACCTGGTCAAGACAACACCACCTGGTCAAGACCTCCCACCTGGTCAAGACCTCACCACCTGGTCAAGACCTCACCACCTGGTCAAGACCTCACCACCTGGTCATGACAACACCACCTGGTCATGACAACACCACCTGGTCAAGACCTCACCACTGGTCCAAGACCTCACCACCTGGTCAAGACTCACCTACCTGGTCAAGACCTCACCACCTGGTCATGACAACACCACCTGGTCATGGCAACACCACCTGGTCAAGACCTCACCACCTGGTCATGACAACACCAACTGGTCAAGACCTCACCCCTGGTCATGACAAACACCACCTGGTCAGACCTCACCACCTGGTCAAGACAACACCACCTGGTCAAGACCTCACCAACTGGTCATGACAACACCACCTGGTCATGACAAACCACCTGGTCATGACAACACCACCTGGTCAAGACCTCACCACCTGGTCATGACAACACCACCTGGTGAAGACAACACCACCTGGTCAACCTCACCACCTGGTCATGACAACACCACCTGGGTCATGACAACACCACCTGGTCATGACAACACCACCTGGTCATGACAACACCACCTGGTCATGACAACACCACCTGGTCATGACAACACCCACCTGGTCAGACCTCACCACCTGGTCATGACAACACCACCTGGTGAAGACAACACCACCTGGTCAAGACCTCACCACCTGGTCAGACAACACCACCTGGTCATGACAACACCACCTGGTCATGACAACACCACCTGGTCATGACAACACCACCTGGTCAGGACCTCACCACCTGGTGTAAATCCTTAAGCCCTGTCATTATTAAGAGAACTGTCTCTCTAAGCCCAGCTCTGTACCCCGAGAGGCCCCAACAATTCAGATGTTTCAGTGAATGGAACCCAACAGCAAAGCAACTCTGCATATCTCAAGGTTATCTATTTCTCCAGCTTTGAATGAGGCTGTTTTGTGCAACAGTATTCTACCCTAGAGACCAATAGAGTCTTGAAGATTATCATCATCACTGGTCTGGCATCTCGTGTTTGAAAGGCTCTTGCTATCCAACCAGTCATTTTCTTGCAGTTGTGACAGCTGCTTTTTAATGTTGATGTGCTGTTCAAAGTACGGTCTTCCGACACGATTACTTCTATGTCTTTCACGTTGCTTTTTCTCCCTATGGCGTGGTTTGACTTCCTTTTATGAGGTTTCTGTTTTGATGTCTTCGTGTTTACCATAGCTCGTTGTTGGATCTTGTCTTCACTTAACATCCATCTGTTTTCCCGTGGCCCATTGAAAGACCCGGTTTACATCAGTTCGGAGGTTTGCTGTGTTCTCTATAGTCATACTCTCATCAGAATGATCGTGCCATCTCCATAGAATGATACTGCACAAACTGTAGTTTGTGACCTTGTCTATGTCCTATATGGGGCCGAGGAAGAGTACTGGAGCAAGCAATCGGTATAGTACGTTGGGTACACACCTTTTCACGATGGATGATTCACATGATTTGCAAAGATGTTTTTTTGCTAAATATTACTCTTTGGGTTCTGTTGGTTAGGAATCAAAAGATGCACTTTCCTACATTGTTAATTATTCCTTTCCGAGCATTTTGTGTGTATTAACACCCTGGTCACAGCGGTCTCTAAAGCTTTCACGAATCTGTGTGCCTTACATTGGCGTTTTGCTTGTCTACCGTGGCATCAATGCCTTGTCATAGTGGCTTAACATAGTGAGCGGCAGGAGCGGCGGCCTGGTCTCAAACCCATGTTGGCCAAGGTTAAGTAGACGTTGTAACTTTCTCTGAGATTTTGTGTCTGATGTTGTTCTATCGCTCATAATTTTTTGTGCTTCTGGTGTGCAGTGCTCTTTGTGCAGTGGTGTGAGCTGTGATGTGTTCAGTGCCTCGGATGACACCGGTGTCCTCACTCAAATATATTTAAAGTTTAGCACCTGTGATAGTGTATAATAACGTATATGTATAATAAATATATATAACCTGTGATAATTCATTTTGGAATTCTTTAAGAATTTGGAATTCCTGGAATTAGGTCCCGGGAGGAGTACACGGGGATGCTGTCTATGGCTACCCTCAAGTCCAGTGGGTTAGGGGGTGACATCTGGTCACCTGAGGTGAGGTTTGTGTCACATTTATATTAGACTTGGGTTGTCTGTCCTCAGTGTGTTTAGCATTTACTGAAAAGAATCATACTGTGTCCTCAGTATTTTAATTTATTTGTTGTCGTCAGAGAATATTCCATCTCTCTTATACAAGGGCCCAATGAACAAATCCACCAGGGCCGTGACGAGGGTTCGAACCTACGTCCGAGAGGATCCCAGACGCTGCCTTAATCGACTGAGATACGACATGGTTAAAAGAATTGCAACCTGAAGTTCTACTGACCTTACTCGGATCCTGCAGCCTCTCCGAGACACAAACCTAGATTTTACACAACTCCCCCCATGCACCCGAGCTCTATCAATAACCTGTTCTACCTCCTCGCTCTTACTTCATTTCACACAGAAATCACAATAGCGTGATGCATCAAATGCATGAGGGAATTGTGTAAAATCCTGGTTTTACACAATAGAAACAGGTTTTACACAATCCTGGTCGTAGCTCAGCCGATTAAGGCAGCATCTGGGATCCTCTCGGACGCAGGTTCGAACCCTCGTCACGGCCCTTGTGGATTTGTTCATTTGATGCATCACGCTATTGTGATTTCTGTGTGCAAGGGCCCAATACTTGGTGTGAGTTTTGCTTTGGATTTTGCATAAAAAACATTTCAGGTTCCTCTCCATTTCACTGACAGCCTTATGATCTTATTGTCTTTAGGATTTTAAACGCTTTTTACAGTTCTAAATTTATAGCTACAATTTCTTTCTAGTCTTTCTTGGTCTTCTCTCAACACTCGCTAGTTCCCAATAAAATGGAACACTGGCAAACACACAAAAGTAGTAATATTTATGAAGAAAAACAAAAGAGGATAAAGCTTTTAACAAACGCTAACACGCTCCCAAGCGCACAAGCTTTTGTGAAATTTCCCCACACTGCCCAAAACAGCAGAATGAAACGGATGAAAGTGTGACCTCTTAACCCACAGGAAGGCCATAGATGGATGTCAGGGCGAGTGTTAAGTCAGATATCAACAGTCTTTTTGTTGAATCTACACTTGAAGCACAAGAGCTTTATTTCAGCAAAGATAAATGTGTTGCTTCCGTCAAAAGTTTCAGTTAATGTTGTTTCCCGCGAGTGTGTGGCAGGCGTCCAGGCTCCGGCTGGCGACAACTGGTCCCATCGTTAGTGATCTCAGTCTCTTAACCCCCCCCCCCTTCCCAACCATCACATCGTTTCCATAAGGTCCTCGAGGCCTACAATAGGCCCGCCAGACAGCTCAACGGCACGCATGCGGCTCGCGCGAACCATCCGATTCCTTTTGTCACAATGTCTCTATAGGATTACCGGCCGGGAAGGGGAGGGAGGGAGGGAGAGGATGAGAGGGCGAGTGTTGGGGAGATGAGCACTCAATACCCGCAGTGACAGCCGCTGGCCTTAGTGTTTGTGAAGGCTGCCGGCGGTGTTGACGCTGGACGTGACGCCGCTCCCTCAGTGGGGATAGTCAGGGTACTGGCCCTGGGGGCTCACCAGCCCTCTGAGGGCACCAGCACCTCCACCCCCACCAGCCCTCTGAGGGCACCAGCACCTCCACCCTCACCAGCCCTCTGAGGGCACCAGTACCTCCACCCTCACCAGCCCTCTGTGGGCACCAGCACCTCCACCCTCACCAGCCCTCTGAGGGCACCAGCACCTCCACCCTCACCAGCCCTCTGAGGGCACCAGCACCTCCACCCTCACCAGCCCTCTGAGGGCACCAGCACCTCCACCCTCACCAGCCCTCTGAGGGCACCAGCACCTCCACCCTCACCAGCCCTCTGAGGGCACCAGTACCTCCATCCTCACCAGCCCTCTGTGGGCACCAGCACCTCCACCCTCACCAGCCCTCTGAGGGCACCAGCACCTCCACCCTCACCAGCCCTCTGAGGGCACCAGCACCTCCACCCTCACCAGCCCTCTGTGGGCACCAGCACCTCCACCCTCACCAGCCCTCTGAGGGCACCAGCACCTCCACCCTCACCAGCCCTCTGAGGGCACCAGCACCTCCACCCTCACCAGCCCTCTAAGGGCACCAGCACCTCCACCCTCACCAGCCCTCTGAGGGCACCAGCACCTCCACCCTCACCAGCCCTCTGAGGGCACCAGCACCTCCACCCTCACCAGCCCTCTGTGGGCACCAGCACCTCCACCCTCACCAGCCCTCTGAGGGCACCAGCACCTCCACCCTCACCAGCCCTCTGTGGGCACCAGCACCTTCACCCTCACCAGCCCTCTGAGGGCACCAGCACCTCCACCCTCACCAGCCCTCTGAGGGCACCAGTACCTCCACCCTCACCAGCCCTCTGAGGGCACCAGTACCTCCACCCTCACTGGGAGAGGTGTCTTACCTGGGAGACGTGTTACATGAGAGGTGTGTTACCTGGGAGGTGTGTTACCTGGGAGACGTGTTACCTGGAAGGTGTGTTACCTGGGAGGTGTGTTACCTGGGAGGTGTGTTACCTGAGAGGTGTGTTACCTGGGAGGTGTATTACCTGGGAGGTGTGTTACCTGGGAGGTGTGTTACCTGGGAGGTGTGTTACCTGGGAGGTGTGTTACCTGGGAGGTGGTGATGGAGGTGGTAACAGACAAGATGACCACAACCTCAATATTTGAAGAGCCGTCACTGGTGGTATACATAAGGTATGATGTGTTAGTAACACGGGCGACACCTGGCCTTCGACCCGCAGCTATTCTCAGTGGCCGCCACCTTCCTCCCACTCTGTCAAGATAGTGCCCTAACGGGGCAGGAGGATGGGTATCTGGCCAGGAGGATGGGTATGTGGCCAGGAGGATGGGTATCTGGACAGGAGGATGGGTATCTGGCCAGGAGGATGGGTATCTGGAGAGGAGGATGGGTATCTGGCCAGAAGGATGTGTATCTGGACAGGAGGATGGGTATCTGGACAGGAGGATGGGTATCTGGCCAGGAGGATGGGTATCTGGACAGGAGGATGGGTATCTGGACAGGAGGATGGGTATCTGGCCAGGAGGATGGGTATCTGGAGAGGAGGATGGGTATCTGGCCAGGAGGATGGATATCTGGACATGAGGATGGGTATCTGGCCAGCAGGATTGGTATCTGGCCAGAAGGATGGGTATCTGGACATGAAGATGGGTATCTGGACAGGAGGATGGGTATCTGGGCAGGAGGATGGGTATCTGGGCAGGAGGATGGGTATCTGGACAGGAGGATGGGTATCTGGCCAGAAGGATGGGTATCTGGGCAGGAGGATGGGTATCTGGATATGAGGATAGGTATCTTAGCAGGAGGATGGGGTATTTGGGCAGGAGGATGGGTATCTGGGCAGGAGGATGGGTATCTGGGCAGGAGGATGGGTATCTGGGTAGGAGGATGGGTATCTGGATATGAAGATAGGTATCTTAGCAGGAGGATGGGTATTTGGGCAGGAGGATGGGTATCTGGGCAGGAGGATGGGTATCTGGGCAGGAGGATGGGGTATCTGGGCAGGAGGATGGGTACCTGGGCAGGAGGATGGGTATCTGGGCAGGAGGATGGGTATCTGGGCAGGAGGATGGGTATCTGGCCAGGAGGATGGGGTATCTGGCCAGGAGGATGGGTATCTGGCCAGGAGGATGGGTATCTGGCCAGGAGGATGGGTATCTGGCCAGGAGGATGGGTATCTGGCCAGGAGGATGGGTATCTGGCCAGGAGGATGGGTATCTGGCCAGGAGGATGGGTATCTGGCCAGGAGGATGGGTATCTGGCCAGGAGGATGGGTATCTGGCCAGGAGGATGGGTATCTGGCCAGGAGGATGGGTATCTGGCCAGGAGGATGGGTATCTGGCCAAGAGGATGGGTATCTGGGCAGGAGGATGGGGTATCTGGGCAGGAGGATGGAGTATCTGGGCAGGAGGATGGGTATCTGGGCAGGAGGATGGGTATCTGGGAAGGAGGATGGGTATCTGGGCAGGAGGATGGGTATCTGGCCAGGAGGATGGGTATCTGGGCAGGAGGATGGGTATCTGGCCAGGAGGATGGGTATCTGGGCAGGAGGATGGGGTATCTGGGCAGGAGGATGGGGTATCTGGCCAGGAGGATGGGTATCTGGGCAGGAGGATGGGTATCTGGGAAGGAGGATGGGTATCTGGGCAGGAGGATGGGTATCTGGCCAGGAGGATGGGTATCTGGGCAGGAGGATGGGTATCTGGGCAGGAGGATGGGTATCTGGCCAGGAGGATGGGTATCTGGCCAGGAGGATGGGGTATCTGGGCAGGAGGATGGGTATCTGGCCAGGAGGATGGGTATGTGGCCAGGTGGATGGGGTATCTGGCCAGGTGGATGGGGTATCTGGCCAGGAGGATGGGGTATCTGGCCAGGAGGATGGGTATCTGGGCAGGAAGATGGGTATCTGGGCAGGAGGATGGGTATCTGGGCAGGAGGATGGGTATCTGGGCAGGAGGATGGGTATCTGGGCAGGAGGATGGGTATCTGGGCAGGAGGATGGGGTATCTGGGCAGGAGGATGGGTATCTGGACATGAGGATGGGTATCTGGGCAGGAGGATGGGTATCTGGCCAGGAGGATGGGGTATCTGGCCAGGAGGATGGGGGTATCTGGCCAGGAGGATGGGGTATCTGGGCAGGAGGATGGGTATATGTACTATGTTGACTTTAGTCCTTAGCGGTGGTGACCTTAAGACACAAGAGCCTGGAGCAGAGGTTAAAGTTCTTCTACACGTTAATCTTCGTCGCGAACTGTGAGAAAATATTTCCAGGTAATTAACAGGTTTTAATTATGTTTGTGTCAATCCCAGACTTCGCCAATGGTGGTGAAGTTCTGTTCTTCAAAGGTTTATACTTAGCCAAAGAAGGTTTCAAATGAATGAAGCCGCTCGTCCGGAGGGCTCCCCAATCGAAGTGGTAAACTGTCCTTAGCGGTGGTGACCTTAAGACACAAGAGCCTGGAGCAGAGGTTAAAGTTCTTCTACACGTTAATCTTCGTCGCGAACTGTGAGAAAATATTTCCAGGTAATTAACAGGTTTTAATTATGTTTGTGTCAATCCCAGACTTCGCCAATGGTGGTGAAGTTCTGTTCTTCAAGGTTTATACTTAGCCAAAGAAGGTTTCAAATGAATGAAGCCGCTCGTCCGGAGGGCTCCCCAATCGAAGTGGTAAACTGTGTTTCAAACACGGCCGTGACTGCAAACACACACCCCTCTTCCACAGTCAAACATGTGTCAGGTGATGCTGACAAGCGCGCCCATAAGGCTGTCAACGGCCGCCAGACACCACAGGAGGTTGCTTGAGTATTCCCAGAGACCAGCACGCTTGCTCACTCGCTTCCTGGAACCGCTAGCAGATGGTTCCCGGAGTGCCATGACCACGTACCCCCCCCCCCTCCCACACACACACGTAACACACACGTCAGACAAGGTGGAAGCTTGCAGACCTTCGTCCAAGTTCACGTGCTTGTTCGAGTTCACGGTGGTAGCATTTGGGCACAAGACTATGTCCCGCGCAGGTAAACTGCCACTGATGTAAACACGGGGGTAGGGGTGGGGAGGGTGTTTGCGGTGATGATATTGGGGGGGGGGGGGGACTTGAGTGGTGCTTGCCGTGGTGGTGGTGATTGTTGGGGGAAAGGTAACAATGATGATAGTGATGATTTATGATATTTATTAGATATTTTTACTTTTATTGAAATAATGATATTAAACTAAACAATGCTCTATTACAATTACTGTTCTTACTGAGGAATATCGCTGGCTGGTTCCCGCCAGGGTTGGTGGTCCAGGTCAGTGGTGTGATAAACTACTCTGATCAAGGCCTTTTGGGCACTGACCTATTTGAATAGTGACTCATATAAGGCTAAAATGAGCTCAACAGTTATAATCTTAATAAGGTCAGGAGGTGATTGGGTAGTGGCACATGAGGCAGCTGCAATACTTGTTTGTCGACTACAATCGGGTTCGAATACCCTGGCGGGGCAGAAATGGTTGGAAACGTTTTCTATCACCTAATTCCTCTGTTCACCTATCAGTAAATAGATACCTGGAGTTAGTCAACTGTCGACGGGTTTCATCTTGTGAAGGATCAGTAGCTCGACCTCTGGGAGACCTCCACACATACCAAACGTAACACACGCTGCCTTTTCCCGACAAAATTAATTTTTAAAATATTACAATTAAAAAAAAAACAAATATCAGTGTTCCGTTTACTAAAGTTCTCCCTCTTCAATTCAATTTTTTTTCCTTTTCTCTTTTCACGGAATTAGAAAATGCTTTCAGGGGTGAACTAGATAAATTTGGCAGTTAACGGCGAACAATTGAATGATCTTAAGAACAATTACTATCCACGTGTTGCTGCCATATGACTCACATGTGTTGGAATTAACGACGTTTTGGTAATATTAAAATTATGGTTAAATTAGGTAAAGATTCGTCAGTTCCAGCTGATTGTAAGTAGCCACAGGGGGCTGAATTGCTCTTTATTACTTAAGTGCCAAACATTAGTGACCTCCATGAGGACAGGAATTCGGCGGCTTGTCAAAGGTCTCCCCCATTTGCCTTGATGATCTTTCCGCCTGAACATTAAATGTTAAGAGAGTTTTGGCCTTTAAGGCTTCGGCGGGTAGGCGGTTCCATGGATTTATAACCCTGTGGGTGAAAAAACATCTGTTCTCAGTCCTACATTGTGGCTTGTTACAATTAGACGGTCTGCTGACGGTCTCTGACGGTCTGTGACGGTCTGTGACGGTCTGCTGACGGTCTGTGACGGTCTGCTGACGGTCTGCTGACGGTCTGTGACGGTCTGTGACGGTCTGCTGACGGTCTGTGACGGTCTGCTGACAGACACTAGTTCCACTATGAACCTTCCCTAGAGTGTTCATCACCTACTCTGACCTACTAGTGATCACCCCCCCCCCAACCGTCACCATTAACAATTACAAATGTTGACCATTACCATTAAGAATTGTTCACCAATTACACATCCTGAAATACACTATGCAATTAAATGAACATTACACATGCAATTACAGATTACACGCTGGGCTCCATTCTGACCAACACATGTCGAAGCCAAGCATTCCCAACACCTGCTAAGAGGAAGGGGGGGGGGGAACAATGTACTAAACTCAGATTACTAATCCATATTTTGGCAACAAGGATACATTGCAATACAATCACACTCCCACCCGTCCGTTCATATGCAAATCCAGCACCCTCCAAAGACTCGCGATGAACTGCTTATGACAGCGTTAAGACGCCAGACTGCGCTAATTTGCATATGAATGCTTCACTCAGACTCATGTCAAATATATATATAAGAGTACGGGTAATTATATTGATATGTTAATATTACAGAACCTCTGCCTCAGATGTAATATCTGGTCGAAGTGTGAGGGTTGTATTGTGTGGTTTTATGTATTAATAATTATATAAAATAATTATAGATTATAAAATAATCTACAATTTCCTAATTATTTTGGAATGTTTGGTTTTGTGTTTTGGCGCCTGTCCTCAGGCAGCCCGTCCTCAGCCAGCCCGTCCTCAGCAAGCCCGTCCCCAGCCAGCCCGTCCTCAGCCAGCCCGTCCTCAGCCAGCCCGTCCCCAGCCAGCCCGTCCCCAGCCAGCCCGTCCTCAGCCAGCCCGTCCCCAGCAAGCCCGACCTCAGCCAGCCCGTCCCCAGCCAGCCCGACCTCAGCCAGCCCGTCCTCAGCCAGCCCGTCCCCAGCTAGCCCGTCCCCAGCCAGCCCGACCTCAGCCAGCCCGTCCTCAGCCAGCCCGTCCCCAGCCAGCCTGTCCCCAGCCAGCCCGTCCCCAGCCAGCCCGACCTCAGCCAGCCCGTCCTCAGCCAGTCCGTCCCCAGCCAGCCCGTCCTCAGCCAGCCCGTCCCCAGCCAGCCCGTCCCCAGCCAGACCGTCCCCAACCAGCCCGTCCCCAGCAAGCCCGTCCCCAGCCAGCCCGACCTCAGCCAGCCCGTCCTCAGCCAGTCCGTCCCCAGCCAGGCCGACCTCAGCCAGCCCGACCCCAGCCAGCCCTTCCTCAGCCAGCCCGTCCCCAGCCAGCCGTCCTCAGCCAGCCGTCCTCAGCCAGCCCGTCCCCAGCCAGCCCGTCCTCAGCCAGCCGTCCTCAGCCAGCCCGTCCTCAGCCAGCCCGTCCCCAGCCAGCCCGTCCTCAGCCAGCCGTCCTCAGCCAGCCCGTCCCCAGCCAGCCCGTTCTCAGCCAGCCCGTCCCCAGCCAGCCGTCCTCAGCCAGCCGTCCTCAGCCAGCCGTCCTCAGCCAGCCCGTCCCCAGCCAGTCCGTCCCCAGCCAGCCCGTCCCCAGCCAGCCCGTCCCCAGCCAGTCCGTCTCCAGCCAGTCCGTCCCCAGCCAGCCCGTCCCCAGCCAGCCCGTCCTCAGCCAGCCCGTCCCCAGCCAGCCCGTCCTCAGCCAGCCGTCCTCAGCCAGCCCGTCCTCAGCCAGCCCGTCCTCAGCCAGCGTCCTCAGCCAGCCGTCCTCAGCCAGCCCGTCCCCAACCAGTCCGTCCTCAGCCAGCCAGTCCCCAGCCAGCCGTCCTCAGCCAGCCCGTCCCCAGCCAGCCCGTCCCCAGCCAGCCATCCTCAGCCAGCCCGTCCCCAGCCAGCCCGTCGCCAGCCAGCCCGTCCCCAGCCAGCCCGTCCCCAGCTAGCCGTCCTCAGCCAACCCGTCCCCAGCCAGCCCGTCCCCAGCCAGCCCGTCCCCAGCCAGCCCGTCCCCAGCCAGCCGTCCTCAGCCAGCCCGTCCCCAGCCAGCCCGTCCCCAGCCAGCCCGTCCTCAGCCAGCCTGTCCCCAGCCAGCCCATCCCCAGCCAGCCCGTCCTCAGCCAGCCCGTCCCCAGCCAGCCGTCCTCAGCCAGCCCGTCCCCAGCCAGCCCGTCCTCAGCCAGCCCGTCCCCAGCCAGCCGTCCTCAGCCAGTCCGTCCCCAGCCAGCCCGTCCCCAGCCAGCCCGCCCCCAGCCAGCCAGTCCTCAGCCAGCCCGCCCCCAGCCAGCCCGTCCTCAGCCAGCTCGTCCTCAGCCAGCCCGTCCCCAGCCAGCCCGTCCCCAGCTAGCCGTCCTCAGCCAGCCGTCCTCAGCCAGCCCGTCCCCAGCCAGCCCGTCCTCAGCCAGCCTGTCCCCAGCCAGCCCGTCCCCAGCCAGCCCGTCCCCAGCCAGCCCGTCCTCAGCCAGCCCGTCCCCAGCCAGCCCGTCCCCAGCCAGCCGGTCCCCAGCCAGCCCGTCCTCAGCCAGCCCGTCCCCAGCCAGCCCGTCCCCAGCCAGCCGTCCTCAGCCAGTCCGTCCCCAGCCAGCCCGCCCCCAGCCAGCCCGTCCCCAGCCAGCCCGCCCCCAGCCAGCCCGTCCTCAGCCAGCCCGTCCCCAGCCAGCCCGTCCCCAGCCAGCCGTCCTCAGACAGCCGTCCTCAGCCAGTCCGTCCCCAGCCAGCCCGTCCCCAGCCAGCCCGTCCCCAGCCAGCCCGTCCCCAGCCAGCCCGTCCTCAGCCAGCCCGCCCCCAGCCAGCCCGTCCCCAGCCAGCCCGTCCCCAGCCAGGCCGTCCTCAGCCAGCCCGCACCCAGCTAGCCCGCCCCCAGCCAGCCCGTCCCCAGCCAGCTCGCCCCCAGCCAGCCCGTCCTCAGCCAGCCCGCCCCCAGCCAGCCCGTCCCCAGCCAGTCCGTCCCCAGCCAGCCCGTCCCCAACCAGCCCGTCCCCAGCCGGCCCGTCCTCAGCCAGCCCGTCCCCAGCCAGCCCGTCCCCAGCCAGCCCGTCCCCAGCCAGCCCGTCCCCAGCCAGCCCGTCCCCAGCCGGCCCGTCCTCAGCCAGCCCGTCCCCAGCCAGCCCGTCCCCAGCCAGCCCGTCCCCAGCCAGCCCGTCCCCAGCCAGTCCGTCCCCAGCCAGCCGTCCCCAGCCATCCCGTCCCCAACCAGCCCGTCCCCAGCCAGCCCGTCCTCAGCCAGCCCGCCCCCAGCCAGCCCGTCCCCAGCCAGTCCGTCCCCAGCCAGCCCGCCCCCAGCCAGTCCGTCCCCAGCCAGCCCGTCCCCAGCCAGCCCGTCCCCAGCCAGCCCGTCCCCAGCCAGCTTGTCCCCAGCCAGCCGTCCCCAGCCAGCCGTCCCCAGCCAGCCCGTCCCCAACCAGCCCGTCCCCAACCAGTCCGTCCCCAGCCAGCCCGTCCCCAGCCAGTCCGTCCCCAGCCAGCCCGTCCCCAGCTAGCTTGTGCCCAGCCATCCCGTCCCCAGCCAGCCCGTCCCCAGCCAGCCCGTCCCCAACCAGCCCGTCCCCAGCCAGCCGTCCCCAGCCAGCCCGTCCCCAGCCAGCCGTCCCCAGCCAGCCCGTCCCCAGCCAGCCGTCCCCAGCCAGCCCGTCCTCATAAACAAAGTCCATTCCATCCACCCGCCAAACCCGCTATTTATGAATGTAAAACGGTTTACACACGACTCACAACTGATGACGTTATATCTCCTTCTTGACATGATTTCGGGGCTTAGCGTCCCCGAGGCCCAGTCCTTGACCAGGCCTCCTTTTTGTTGCACATCCCCAGGAAGTAGCCCGTAGCAGCTGTCTAACTCCCAGGTACCTATTTACTGCTAGGTGAACAGGCGCATCAGGGTGAAAGAGACTCTGCCTATTTGTTTCCGCCTCCGCCGGGGAGGACAAGTGCTTCGCTGACGACTTTTGTTCGAACCACAACGCTGTAAATGCTTCACTCACGTACTACAAACACAAATAATCGCCAACAGAACCTAAACACCTAACCTAACCAGTGCCTAAATATGCTCAATATGCAAATATGTAAAAATATTGATTAATACATGAGAAAATTTATATTTTGAATGAACAGCATGTTAAAATTAATGAATGCGTCTTTGGGGTCGACCGCTGGATAGAATGAACTTGGTCTGAGGACGGGTTGAGTGAGCAGTGGTTCTGCAACCCATCCTCGACTCAAGTCCATTACATTCAGCGGTCGACCCCACAGACGCATTCATAAATTTTAACATGCTGTTCATTCAAAACGGAAATTTTCTCAAGTATAAATTAATATTATAATATATTAGCATATTGTGTATAAATAGGAATAAGTTAGGTTAGGTTAGGTGTTTAGGTTCTGCTGGCGATTATTTGTATTTGTAGTACGTGGGTGAAGCATTTATAGCGTTGTGGTTCGAACAAAATTCGTCAGTGAAGCACTTGTTCCGGATATGTTCGAACGTCAGCAGTTGTGAGTCGTGTGTAAACCGCTTTTCATTCATAAACAGGGGGTTTGGCGGGTGGATGGAATCACTTTTGGATCTTTGTTTGGTGGACGGGCTGGGTTCTGTATGTCAGTGAGCAGTGATTCCCTTGTTGATGAGACGGGCTGTGCAGTAGCCACTGCCTCTACTTTTAGTTCTAATGTTCTAGGGAACTAGTTCTCCTTAGTTCGAATGTTTCAAGTGCACTTCTAGAAATGAGTCACACTTTAACAGCTCGTCCACGTAAAATATTCCTGCAAAATTGTTCTATTTCAGACCGGAAGTCACTTTACACGCGGCTCACTACTGATGACATTCGAACTTTTCTCGAATTGTGCTTTTGTCACGTCGACCTCTGTTCGAATTACGTCTCTGTAAATGATTCACCCACGTATTACAAACATTTACCAAAAGAACTTAAATCTCATACATGTGGCCTTATACGTCATACACGTGGTCTTATATCTCATACATGTGGCCTTATACCTCATACATGTGGCCTTATACCTCATACATATGGCCTTATACCTCATACATGTGGCCTTATAACTCACATACGTCGCCTTATACCTCATACACGTGGCCTTATTCCTTATACATATGGCCTTCTACCTCACACACGTGGTCTTACACCTCATACACGTGGCCTTACACCTCATACACGTGGTCTTATATCTCATACATGTGGCCTTATACCTCATACATGTGCCCTTATACCTCATACATGTGGCCTTATACCTCATACATGTGGCCTTATAACTCACATACGTCGCCTTATACCTCATACACGTGGCCTTATACCTTATACATATGGCCTTCAACCTCACACACGTGGCCTTATACCTCATACACGTGGCCTTATACCTCATACATGTGGCCTTATACCTCATACATGTGGCCTTATACCTCATACATGTGGCCTTATACCTTATACATGTGGCCTTATACCTCATACATGTGGCCTTATACCTCATACATGTGGCCTTATACCTCATACATGTGGCCTTATACCTCATACACGTGGCCTTATACCTCATACATGTGGCCTTATACCTCATACATGTGGCCTTATACCTCATACATGTGGCCTTATACCTCATACATGTGGCCTTATACCTCATACACGTGGCCTTATACCTCATACATGTGGCCTTATACCTCATACATGTGGCCTTATACCTCATACACGTGGCCTTATACCTCATACATGTGGCCTTATACCTCATACATGTGGCCTTATACCTCATACACGTGGCCTTATACCTCATACATGTGGCCTTATACCTCATACACGTGGCCTTATACCTCACATACGTCGCCTTATACCTCATACACGTGGCCTTATACCTTATACATATGGCCTTCTACCTCATACATGTAACCTTATACCTCACATACGTGGCCTTATACCTCATACACGTGGCCTTATACCTCATACACGTGGCCTTACACCTCATACACGTGGCCTTATACCTTATACACGTGGCCTTATACCTCATACACGTGGTCTTATACTTCATACATGTGGCTTTATACCTCATACACGTGGCCTTATACCTCATACACGTGGCCTTATACCTCATACACGTGGTCTTATACTTCATACATGTGGCCTTATACCTCATACACGTGGCCTTGTACCTCATACACGTGGCCTTACACCTCATACACGTGGCCTTATACCTCATACACGTGGCCTTATACCTCATACACGAGGCCTTATACTTCATACATGTGGCCTTATACCTCATACACGTGGTCTTACACCTCAAACACGTGACCTTATACCTCATACACGTGGCCTTACACCTCATACACGTGGCCTTATACCTCATACACTTGGCCTTACACCTCATACACGTGGCCTTATACCTCATACACGAGGCCTTATACTTCATACNGGTTAGTACATTGTACCTCTTTTTATATACATTATGGGAAATTAAGAGAACACTCTGGACCAACATCGCTCACTAGTCCTGAACACTACCCCAGGAGTGACCCCAGGAGGCACGAGTGACCCAGGAGGCACCAGTGACCCAGGAGGCACCAGTGACCCAGGAGGCACCAGTGACCCCAGGAGGCACGAGTGACCCCAGGAGCACCAGTGACCCCAGGAGGCACCAGTGACCCCAGGAGGCACCAGTGACTGCAGGAGGCACCAGTGACCCCAGGAGGCACCAGTGACCCCAGGAGGCACCAGTGACCCCAGGAGGCACCAGTGACTGCAGGAGGCACCAGTGACCCCAGGAGGCACCAGTGACCCCAGGAGGCACCAGTGACCGCAGGAGGCACCAGTGACCCCAGGAGGCACCAGTGACCCCAGGAGGCACCAGTGACCGCAGGAGGCACCAGTGACCCCAGGAGGCACCAGTGACCGCAGGAGGCACCAGTGACCCCAGGAGGCACCAGTGACCCCAGGAGGCACCAGTGACCGCAGAGGCACCAGTGACCCCAGGAGGCACCAGTGACCCCAGGAGGCACCAGTGACCCCAGGAGGCACCAGTGACCGCAGGAGGCACCAGTGACCCCAGGAGGCACCAGTGACCCCAGGAGGCACCAGTGACCCAGGAGGCACCAGTGACCCCAGGAGGCACCAGTGACCGCAGGAGGCACCAGTGACCCCAGGAGGCACCAGTGACCCCAGGAGGCACCAGTGACCCCAGGAGGCACCAGTGACCGCAGGAGGCACCAGTGACCCCAGGAGGCACCAGTGACCCCAGGAGGCACCAGTGACCCAGGAGGCACCAGTGACCCCAGGAGGCACCAGTGACCCCAGGAGGCACCAGTGACCCAGGAGGCACCAGTGACCCCAGGAGGCACCAGTGACCCCAGGAGGCACCAGTGACCGCAGGAGGCACCAGTGACCCCAGGAGGCACCAGTGACCCCAGGAGGCACCAGTGACCCCAGGAGGCACCAGTGACCCAGGAGGCACCAGTGACCCCAGGAGGCACCAGTGACCCCAGGAGGCACCAGTGACCGCAGGAGGCACCAGTGACCCAGGAGGCACCAGTGACCCCAGGAGGCACCAGTGACCCCAGGAGGCACCAGTGACCCCAGGAGGCACCAGTGACCGCAGGAGGCACCAGTGACCCCAGGAGGCACCAGTGACCCCAGGAGGCACCAGTGACCCCAGGAGGCACCAGTGACCCCAGGCACCAGTGACCCCAGGAGGCACCAGTGACCGCAGGAGGCACCAGTGACCCCAGGAGGCACCAGTGACCCCAGGAGGCACCAGTGACCCCAGGAGGTACCAGTGACCCCAGGAGGCACCAGTGACCCCAGGAGGCACCAGTGACCCCAGGAGGCACCAGTGACCGCAGGAGGCACCAGTGACCCCAGGAGGCACCAGTGACCCCAGGAGGCACCAGTGACCCCAGGAGGCACCAGTGACCGCAGGAGGCACCAGTGACCCCAGGAGGCACCAGTGACCGCAGGAGGCACCAGTGACCGCAGGAGGCACCAGTGACCTAGGAGGCACCAATGACCCCAGGAGGCATCAGTGACCCCAGGAGGTACCAGTGACCGCAGGAGGCACCAGTGACCCCAGGAGGTACCAGTGACCGCAGGAGGCACCAGTGACCCCAGGAGGCACCAGTGACCCCAGGAGGTACCAGCGACCGCAGGAGGCACAGTGACCCCAGGAGGCACCAGTGACCCCAGGAGGTACCAGTGACCCCAGGAGGTACCAGTGACCGCAGGAGGTACCAGTGACCCCAGGAGTACCAGTGACCGCAGGAGGCACCAGTGACCGCAGGAGGTACCAGTGACCGCAGGAGGCACCAGTGACCCCAGAGGCACCAGTGACCCCAAGAGGTACCAGTGACCGCAGGAGGCACCAGTGACCCCAGGAGGTACCAGTGACCGCAGAAGGTACCAGTGACCCCAGGAGGTACCAGTGACCCCAGGAGGTACCAGTGACCGCAGGAGGCACCAGTGACTGCAGGAGGCACCAGTGACCCCAGGAGGTACCAGTGACCGCAGGAGGCACCAGTGACCCCAGGAGGTACCAGTGACTGCAGGAGGCACCAGTGACCCAGGAGGTACCAGTGACCGCAGGAGGCACCAGTGACCCCAGGAGGCACCAGTGACCCCAGGAGGTACCAGTGACCGCAGGAGGCACCAGTGACCCCAGGAGGTACCAGTGACTGCAGGAGGCACCAGTGACCCCAGGAGGTACCAGTGACTGCAGGAGGCATCAGTGACCCCAGGAGGCACCAGTGACCGCAGGAGGTACCAGTGACCCCAGGAGGCACCAGTGACCGCAGGAGGCACCAGTGACCGCAGGAGGCACCAGTGACCACAGGAGGCACCAGTGACCCCAGGAGGTACCAGTGACCGCAGGAGGCACCAGTGACCGCAGGAGGCACCAGTGACCACAGAGGCACCAGTGACCCAGGAGGCACCAGTGACCGCAGGAGGCACCAGTGACCCAAGAGGCACCAGTGACCCCAGGAGGTACCAGTGACCCCAGGAGGTACCAGTGACCCAGGAGGTACCAGTGACCGCAGAAGGTACCAGTGACCCCAGGAGTACCAGTGACCGCAGGAGGCACCAGTGACCCCAGGAGGTACCAGTGACTGCAGGAGGCACCAGTGACCCCAGGAGGTACCAGTGACCGCAGGAGGCACCAGTGACCCCAGGAGGCACCAGTGAACCCAGGAGGCACCAGTGACCCCAGGAGGCACCAGTGACCCCAGGAGGCACCATTGATCGCAGGAGGCACCAGTGACCGCAGGAGGCAGCAGTGACCCCAGGAGGCACCAGTGACCGCAGGAGGCACCATTGATCGCAGGAGGCACCAGTGACCGCAGGAGGCACCAGTGACCCCAGGAGGCACCAGTGACCGCAGGAGGCACCATTGATCGCAGAAGGCACCAGTGACCGCAGGAGGCAGCAATGACCCAGGAGGCACCAGTGAACCCAGGAGGCACCAGTGACCCCAGGAGGCACCAGTGACCCAGGAGGTACCACTGACCTCAGGAGGCCCAGTGACCTCAGGAGGCACCAGTGACCCCAGGAGGCACCAGTGACTCCAGGAGGCACCAGTGACCGCAGGAGGCACCAGTGACCCCAGGAGGCACCAGTGACCGGAGGAGGCACCAGTGACCCCAGGAGGCACCAGTGACCGCAGGAGGCACCAGTGACCGCAGGAGGCACCAGTGACCACAGGAGGCTCCAGTGACCCCAGGAAGCACCAGTGACCGCAGGAGGCACCAGTGACCCCAGGGGGC
>WNGS01139562.1:0-16280 GCA_020271785.1 Procambarus virginalis
TACCCGTCTTACATAACATCATTTGTGCAGCATATTTTTATTTTATGTCTCACGTATTTTATGTTTTATTTATGTCTTATTTTAGCTAAGATGAAAAACTTCGTATGTACCTTCCTGAATCCGGCCCCAGACGGTCTGTATTAGCAAGTTGTTGAATAAACCTATTTTTACCAAGACACGTGCGCTTTGATATCTCTCTTCATTCTGCAGTATTGCCCCCTATCTTCATCATTTTGCTACTTTGACATTAATATGAGTTGGCTCAAGTTCCAGCCCCTAATCCTAAACACTGAATTAAAATTTGGTGTGAGAATCCATTTGCTACCTGCTAGATTTGCTTGCAAGCAAGTTAGAGAGAACAACCCAAGTGAGGAAGGTCTGGTATTGCTTGCATAACTGAAGACTGCCCTGGCACTTCATTTCCACCTGAAGTACAGTACTTAGATCTTTGCCGTTTTGCTCACGCCTCCGGAGTGTATTATTTGTCCAAGGCAAACATTCGAACCCACATCCCATTAACCAGTAATAATCTCACATGTCTGGCGGCCAGCGCGGTGCTAGACTTGTGTGGGAAAAATTGGTCATTTCACATGTGATGCCCAAGGTGGGGGCTAAGAAAGTGTATAAGGATAAAGGAAATTCCATACTCCTCACATACAGTATGACTTTATATAGTGGGATGTTCTAATATAAGGTTCTCCTATTACTTTAAATATATATTTTATTTGTTAAACTAGCATACTGTAGTAAAAAATAATTCAAGGAAATGTATCGGGCAACTATCTGGAACATATCTGGTACAAATTTGTGCTCAAGGTTTAAGGAAAAATATAAACGTGAAATTTATAAAAGATAGTAATATGGATATCTCAATCAGTGAAATTTTCAAGCATATAGTATGTGGAGATGTAAACAGGTTGCCTTCTCCCTGTGAATACAGGGACGTGTGAGAATACAGGGGAAATACAGTAACATCATGATTTTAATGTTGAGTTGGGTATAAAAAAACAGTGATTTGTAATGTCAGACTAACAGATATGGATAATTTAGTTAGGGAGGTCAAGTAAAAAACACCTGAAAGTGATCAATTGTTATGAACATAGTACCTATATGCATGTGATGTGTTCTTTGCAAAGAGTGAAGAAATTACAAAAGCTTGTGAACCAAGGTGTGATATTGTGTACAAGAAAAGATGATTTAAGGCATTGAAAAAAAATTGTGTAGAAGAGAATGGGATGTTATGGATTTCGTAGATCATTATAGAGTGGAACGATAGTAATTTAAACTAAGATAAAATAGGGAAAGAGAAAATGGAAGAGATAGCAAGTTTTAAATGCTTAGGGAAATAAGGAAGATGAAATAATAGAGAAGTGGGAGTTGTGGTAGGAGAGTGTAGACAGTATAATGAAACAAAGTAATGTTAGTATGAGCTAAGAAGTATTGGAGACAGTACATTACTCCCAGCCTTGACATACACAAGTAAAGCTTCAGTATGTAAAGGGACATGTAATACTCAAGAGTAAAAGTGGTAGAAATTCATTTAGTTTTTTCAAAAGCGTGTGGTAGGTACATGGGATGAATATAGCAATGAGGTATTGCAGTATGTGAGAAATGTGGATGTGAATGAAAGGGCGAAGCAAGAGAATGAAATGTGGAGTGGGTGAAGCACAATACACTTAGATGATATTGATAGTTAGAGGTAGATGACCAGCATTGTGGAAGGGAAGAGTGGAACAATATACAGAAGAAAGGTGTAAAGGGTGAGGAGACTCAGAGAGATTGAAAGAATGGAAGGTTTGTGTGGTACATTTGAGCTCCTGAAGGAACTTCTACAGTAGCTATTTCCTGACAGGGATCTTCCATGAGGAAAAAGGCATTAGGGCTATAATTAGGAATAAATTGTTCCAATTTATATCCATACATGTCACTGTTATACCTAATCAGGGTGTCCTGTATGTTCAAGTCTTGGGTTACCAGGCTCCCACGGTTTGCTGACAATACCATTCCTTAAATTATGTAATCAAACAACATCTGACAATTTGCTCATAAAAAAACAAGCAAATAAGTAATTTATGTTATAGTTAAAGTATTTACTCTTATGCAAGATAAATAAATATGCTTAGAAAACATTAGGTACATAACAGGATTCAAGAGGTGAAACAAACCATTCAAATGCTGGAAAGTGTTATGTAAACACACCCACAGGAATGAATTGTGGAATTGAAATGGGTGATCATACTACTTTTACTGTATACTGTTATTTACTGTTTAGCAATATGTCCATGGTGGACTAAAATTTTAATGTGTTAAGAGTTAATTGAAAGTGACAAGTATTAAGGTAAAAATGTCAAAAATTTTATTCATTGAATACTTAAAAGCTATAATTATGATTATATGGACTATTAAAAAAGAGAGAGAGAAGTAGGGTCCAAGACCTCTTCCTGTTACACAACTTGGGTGTGGAACAAGTAATTATCAAAGAAGGCACCATGCCGGGAAGGCTATGTAGCAGTAAGGCAGTGATGTGAGGCAGCTACTTATTTGAGAAATGCTTATTTTATTTACCTTATAAGCTGAGGCAGCTTATTTTATTGAGGAATACTCAGCTGATTCCTCTACATTTAGCATGGAACAGGTTTGTGTCCAAGACCTCTTCCTGTTACACAATTTGGCTGTGTGTAACCAAACTAGAAATGCTCTACAAATCAAGGGACCCAGAATGTGGAATGACCTTCCGATCATGTCAAAGGCTGTACCTCTCTCAACCAGTTTAAGAGTAAACCACGTACTACCTAATTAACACCATGTAACCTACCTTACCCCTAAATGTAACCCATGTCTTGCTATTTTTTAAACAATGCTGTTTGTTCACCAATGTGTACAATTGCTTATTTCTGCTGTTACCCCCTTTTTTATTTTTTATTCCTTCTTTCAACACAACTTATACCTAATCCCGATTACTATTAAGTTTTAGTCTAAGTGTTTTTACCCCCACACCTTGCCCGAAATGCTATGAGTAGTAGTGGCTTTAGATATTGTATGTACACTACTAGCTCTGTCTATAAATCCAACATTATGTTTGTAAATCAACTGTATGTACTTTTCTTGAATGAAATTTATTTATTATTTTGTATTTATTAATCAGTAAGTATTAAAAGAAGGCACCAAACTGGGAAGGCTATGTAGCACCATTGTGTGTAACAATAAACCAAATTTTTTTTAACAAATAATGCACCTGTATGGTAAAACATCCTGTCAGCTGTAAAAATATTGATGCAGTTATTTAAATAAAAAAATATAATGAAAGAAATATTACTGGTTTATTTTTATCCTATCTTTTTACTGTACAGTATATCCAAGGAAGTGAAAAATTAAGACATAATGCACAATTTAATGAATGATTAGCATGGATTAGCAGTTCAAAGAAATATGACTATTACATATCAACATGAGATCTTAATGATCCATGGTTAAGATGATTTAATAAGGATGATACAGTACTGTATTTGTAATAATACAAACAATAATATAAAATCTTTATTACTGATTTTTGTTATTAATTAGATTAGGTATACACAGCAATGTGCTGCTACCCTATTCTATATGGAATATTACACAGTGTAGATAAAAGCTAGCTATAAGTTTATCTAATACTCCCAATTCACAGGATAGTTAGACATACATGGAATCAAGGCAGAAAATACCAGCCTCAAAACAAAAAACAAGTCAACTCTGATTAAACAACTCTTCACGATTTTCACAAGAGGTAAGCACTGAATCATGGAAACATTATATTATAATTACTCTTACCAGTTTCTACAAGACTCCTCTCAAACAATGTATTTTTTAACTTGTTTAGGTATACACAGCAATGTGCTGCTTCCCTATTCTGTATGAAGGACCACACAGTGTAGATCAAAAACCAGCTACAAGCTCATCCAACATCCTCACCTCACAGGATGGCCAGTCATACATGGAATCAGGAGAGAACAAAATACTGAAGGCTGATCTATTAGCTTCCACTGGCAAAACCTGGGTGCAGCACAAGAATATCTTCCAATATTCCTGAGTGCATGAAGTAATTGCAGAGCTCAAAGTACCTCAAACCATTTGGTATTAAGTGACTGATAACAGGGCAATCACAGATATAGTGTTGGAGAGTATGTTCTCTCAAGTAGGACTGAAAACATGTTTTTTTCCACCAAGATGTTATAAACCAATGGAACTGCCTACCCGCTGAAGCCGTAAATGCCAAATTCCAGCAAGAAATATTATTAGGACAATTGGCGGGCCCTTTAACAAGCCGCCGGCTTTCTGTCCTCGTCGAGGCCACTAGATAGTTAGTGGCCCTTGGGTAAATTCAGTAAATATATACAATAATTGTCAGCGCATCTTCCGAGCAACAAGGACAGCTACGCAGTATCTCTTAGAATTATGTAGGTAAACAACAAATGTAACATATTTGTTTACTACAATGTCGGTGCTGGCTGTAGAAGTTGAAAAACATGTTTTACTTCGAATATACTAATTTAAAAAAAAAATTCTACGTAAATAGGAGGCAGTAGAGCTCCGATAAGCCAGCGCTAAATCTTCAATATGAAGAATGTTGCCTGCTCTCTGATTGGCCAAACGAAACACAGTAGTGACCTCTATCGGCACACAGGTGAACCAGATCCAGAACCCAAATATCTTCTTAAGTGGACCTACGTGAATTGCACCTAAGCATCTTCTTAGGGCATACTTAGAAACCTTCGTAGCAAACCTACTTACGAAGAAATACACAGCTTCCTGAATCTAGGTCCAGAGCATCAATGGAGGAGGGGAGTCAGCCATTTTAATTAGACAGAGACACTGGTACAAATCTAGCTCCATAACTACCTGGACAAATCTAGCTCCAATAACCAAGTAGTTATTGGAGCTAGATTTGTCCAAGGTAGTTATTGGAGCTAGATTTGTCCCAGTGTCTCTTGTCTAATTAAATGGCTGACTCCCCTCCTCCATTGATGCTCTGGACCTAGATTCAGGAAGCTGTGTATTTCTTCGTAAGTAGGTTTGCTACGAAGGTTTCTAAGTATGCCCTAAGAAGATGCTTAGGTGCAATTCACGTAGGTCCACTTAAGAAGATATTTGGGTTCTGGATCTGGTTCACCTGTGTGCCGATAGAGGTCACTACTGTGTTTCGTTTGGCCAATCAGAGAGCAGGCAACATTCTTCATATTGAAGATTTAGCGCTGGCTTATCGGAGCTCTACTGCCTCCTATTTACGTAGATTTTTTTTTTTTTAAATTAGTATATTTCGAAGTAAAACAATGTTTTTTCAACTTCTACAGCCAGCACCGACATTGTAGTAAACAAATATGTTACATTTGTTGTTTACCTACATAATTCTAAGAGATACTGCGTAGCTGTCCTTGTTGCTCGGAAGATGCGCTGACAATTATTGTATATATTTACTGAATTTACCCAAGGGCCACTAACTATCTAGTGGCCTCGACGAGGACAGAAAGCCGGCGGCTTGTTAAAGGGCCCGCCAATTGTCCTAATAATATTTATTGCTGGAATTTGGCATTTACGGCTTCAGCGGGTAGGCAGTTCCATTGGTTTATAACCTCTTGGTGGAAAAAAACATGTTTTCAGTCCTACTTGAGAGAACATACTCTCCAACACTATATCTGTGATTGCCCTGTTATCAGTCACTTAATACCAAATGGTTTGAGGTACTTTGAGCTCTGCAATTACTTCATACACTCAGGAATATTGGAAGATATTCTTGTGCTGCACCCAGGTTTTGCCAGTGGAAGCTAATAGATCAGCCTTCAGTATTTTGTTCTCTCCTGATTCCATGTATGACTGGCCATCCTGTGAGGTGAGGATGTTGGATGAGCTTGTAGCTGGTTTTTGATCTACACTGTGTGGTCCTTCATACAGAATAGGGAAGCAGCACATTGCTGTGTATACCTAAACAAGTTAAAAAATACATTGTTTGAGAGGAGTCTTGTAGAAACTGGTAAGAGTAATTATAATATAATGTTTCCATGATTCAGTGCTTACCTCTTGTGAAAATCGTGAAGAGTTGTTTAATCAGAGTTGACTTGTTTTTTGTTTTGAGGCTGGTATTTTCTGCCTTGATTCCATGTATGTCTAACTATCCTGTGAATTGGGAGTATTAGATAAACTTATAGCTAGCTTTTATCTACACTGTGTAATATTCCATATAGAATAGGGTAGCAGCACATTGCTGTGTATACCTAATCTAATTAATAACAAAAATCAGTAATAAAGATTTTATATTATTGTTTGTATTATTACAAATACAGTACTGTATCATCCTTATTAAATCATCTTAACCATGGATCATTAAGATCTCATGTTGATATGTAATAGTCATATTTCTTTTGAACTGCTAATCCATGCTAATCATTCATTAAATTGTGCATTATGTCTTAATTTTTCACTTCCTTGGATATACTGTACAGTAAAAAAGATAGGATAAAAATAAACCAGTAATATTTCTTTCATTATATTTTTTTATTTAAATAACTGCATCAATATTTTTACAGCTGACAGGATTTGTTTTACCATACAGGTGCATTATTTGTTAAAAAAAATTTGGTTTATTGTTACACACAATGGTGCTACATAGCCTTCCCAGTTTGGTGCCTTCTTTTAATACTTACTGATTAATAAATACAAAATAATAAATAAATTTCATTCAAGAAAAGTACATACAGTTGATTTACAAACATAATGTTGGATTTATAGACAGAGCTAGTAGTGTACATACAATATCTAAAGCCACTACTACTCATAGCATTTCGGGCAAGGTGTGGGGGTAAAAACACTTAGACTAAAACTTAATAGTAATCGGGATTAGGTATAAGTTGTGTTGAAAGAAGGAATAAAAAATAAAAAAGGGGGTAACAGCAGAAATAAGCAATTGTACACATTGGTGAACAAACAGCATTGTTTAAAAAAATAGCAAGACATGGGTTACATTTAGGGGGTAAGGTAGGTTACATGGTGTTAATTAGGTAGTACGTGGTTTTACTCTTAAACTGGTTGAGAGAGGTACAGCCTTTGACATGATTCGGAAGGTCATTCCACATTCTGGGTCCCTTGATTTGTAGAGCATTTCTAGTTTGGTTACACACAGCCAAATTGTGTAACAGGAAGAGGTCTTGGACACAAACCTGTTCCATGCTAAATGTAGAGGAATCAGCTGAGTATTCCTCAAATAAAATAAGCTGCCTCAGCTTATAAGGTAAATAAAATAAGCATTTCTCAAATAAGTAGCTGCCTCACCTCACTGCCTTACTGCTACATAGCCTTCCCGGCATGGTGCCTTCTTTTGATAATTACTTGTTCCACACCCAAGTTGTGTAACAGGAAGAGGTCTTGGACCCCTACTTCTCTCTCTCTTTTTTAATAGTCCATATAATCATAATTATAGCTTTTAAGTATTCAATGAATAAAATTTTTGACATTTTTACCCTTCTCCTTACCTAACATCATTTGTGCAGCATATTTTTATTTTATGTCTCACCCAGATTAATTTCAAAATAAAACCAAACTAAATAAATTAGAAATGGGTATGTATAGCTAAGGTACACCCTTACTACTTGGTGAACAGGGGCATTTGGTGATAGTAAATGATCCCATCAGGCAGATCTCATCACCTTCTCTCATATTTCATGTTGACCAGTGTTTATTTATTTAATAACTACTGGTATAATATCTTGCTATTATAAAACTAATTCTCATATCATAAAAAAACATATTTACTCACAGTTTCAAGCAGAGAATGCATATATAACTAACACGAAGGACTCCTCTTCACGAGATTCAATTGCTATAATCTTTTGTTTATGTTCCAAAATATTTAAATCAATTCCAGTGTTATGTAGTAGAGAAAAATTGAGTTATATCCAGTTTACGTAAAGCTACGAGTGGTCGACAGCACACTTAGATCGCGGACCAAACTTACGAAGGTTTTTCTTCTTAGTGTAGCTACCTGAATACCGACGTAGCCGCCACGAAGGCGCTAAGAAGGAAAACATTCGTAGCTAAGAAGAAAAACCTCGTAAGTACCTTCGTGAATCTGGCCCCTGGATCTCTTGTCCAGATGTCAGGAAGTAGTAGCAAGGTCACATTTACTCTATTAGGGTACTACCCGCCAAACACACACCGAAACTACGACGTTGGTACAACGTTCGAACAAGTTTTAACACCTCCTAACCAGTTATAACAACCAATATAACAAGTTGTAACAACGTTCTAATACGTCATAAACACGTTAAGCCAAGATGTAACAACTTTATTACAAGTTGTAACAAGCGGAAATTAGAGACAGTTTCGGTTTGTGTTTCCAGGGTAATGATTAAGTTGATTTAAGTGAAATGTTTATATGATGTTTATAGTTCAAAGACTGCTGTATTAAGGATTTTCCCAACAGAATTAGCTATTGAAATTAATAACGATAATTGGCAATAATATCCCATTTTCTATTGACGGAAAATTCCACTACCGTCTTTTATGAGTGAATTTATTTATTCAACCCAGCAACAATATTATCTGCCTAATAGATTGAATATAAGTAAATGGTTTCGGGTTTTCCGACAGTATTTAAATACTAGATGATAAGAAAGGAACCCAATTACTGCCACAACTGACTGACACCATTGATATTGTGACGATAATCTCTTCCCAGAGATTGAGCCTGCTATTTCCTTCCTTCATCCCGTTCTCTACAAGATTCAAGATACGTTTTATAGTGGCTTAAACGTATATATCAAGACAGCCACACGCACCTTCAACTCCCTCCTCTCCCCCACTCCTGCACACCTGGTCGACGCGCCGAGCCTTCAACTGCCTAACTACCGACTTGCGGCCGTCCTGCATTCTCATTGGTTGCAGAAACACGCCACTACAGCCCTTCTCCAACCAAGTTCCTCGCTGAAGCAACGACGACGCCAGCAAGCTGCTCCATCCTCAGAATATATCCAGTGCTCTAGCTGTGAACACCTACTTGACTCACCTTGTGTGACCAATTAGAGGTTGATAGCTTGCGCATATATTCCCAACACCATTTATCTTTGTTAACGTAACCAGTTCCTTCCTTTTCAATTTGTTATATATATATTTTTACGTGTTTTACTTTTACATTATTATAAATGCCAAGAAATTGTCTTTATTTTTACTTTGTTTTCTAGATCAATTAAAGTGCCTTATTTATATTTTGTTTTCGTGTCTTACCTTACCTTACCACAGATTATCAGACAAGCAGTCACTCTTTTTTTTCCTTTTTTTATAACTTACATGTATGTGGCCCAGCCTTGACATCTGCTATTTGGGAAGACTGCCGACCACCATTTCCAACACGTTACCGTCACAATATGATATAAATATTTTATTTGACGTCGAATACACAAACATTTGACCTGTCAGTTTGCAGTAAATTAATCCACGCATGTATGATTATTTGCACGAATGATTAATATAAGAAAATATAAGTGTAGTGTAGAGATTAATTAAGTTAAATTAACAGTTGTGGTGCTGGTGACGACGTGGCTTAATCATGATAAAAGCTGGAAAATACCGAGCAAACATCATGTTTCTTTATAAAACTTCAATGGAGAAAAATGTCTCAGTGTTTTGCAGGTAATATACGATCAACAAAGGGGACCATGGACGGTGGAACCCGTGCGTGAAGGCCGAGTATTGTGCTGAGGGAGTGTTTTTTTTTTTAGATTTCTATTATGAATTATGTACATGTAAACTTTGTTGATTTTAAAAAGCGAACTTAAGTAACATCTACACAACCACGGACAAAATGGGTTCAGAACAGGGCACTCCTGCCTCTCACAGTTGCTAGATCGCCATAAAATGGCCTTAGGTGTCATGGAAGACAGGCAAAAGGCTGATGTAATATACACAGACGTTGTAAAACCATTCGGCAAATATGACCATGATGTTATTGCATCATGGCTCTTCTTCATACGTCATTCTTCACACATGGTTTCACACGTCTTGATCCATAGCAGCTTCAATTGGCAGTCGCCCTCCAACTTGCTGCCCAATTCACCCTGTTCATAGGTGCTATTGCGGCGAGACAGATGCAGACAAATACGTAGTGCATGGCCAGCACTGAGGACAATCAGGTGGTTGGCAGTCACAACTCGATGAAGTCAATGACATCATTAAGAAGAGCTTTGCCTCTGCCCAGTGTCCAACAGACAGAATGCCTCGTAATCTATTGAACCGTAACTCTGTTCGTATTGCTAGTCGAACAGATGGAATCACAGTGCGCCCGTGGAAAAATGACACAATTAGCATGGAACTATACTTGGATATGGCAGCATTCACACACCAAGAAAGAGTCAAGTCAACCAAGTGCAGAGAAATGGATGATCGTTAGAATTAGTTGTTGTAGACCAGTAATTGGGTTATTGTTGGTAAGAATGATGTTGTGATATCTGCTTTGGGTCATTACTTTGACCAAGCAGGTTTGGGAACGCTGCTGATTGCATGTTGCAAGCAGCTTGTATTAAGCTGTTTGCTGAAGCTTGTTTGACCTTGTCTATTACTTTATACGCAACTTGATAATGTCCAAGGACAGACCAAAACGTCGTCCCCTCTTGATATCAATGTGTGATTTGGGTGTCTAAATTTCTTTACTTCTTTACTCTTAGGGCACAATGGAGACACTGCAATGTGCTTGTCCCCACATAGGATACATTTTGGACGGTGTAGTTGTATACAGTTCTTGCATTTATGACTTTCTAAACATACAGTGTATTTACTCATTTCTCCAGTCATTTTGTTAGTAACATCATATAATTTAAATAATTTGAAACAATGTGGAATGTTGCAGTGCCTATCCTTCGATATCTGTTCTAAGTTTGACTTAGAACACAATACCTCCAATAAAATTATATTACAAATCAACCATGCACAGTGAACATACAAAAGAGGAAAGAATAATGAAAGAAATAATCCGTAAAGGAGTAAAAAGCACTACTCCTAACCAAAACATAAACCTGACAATATTCTATAAAACCAAGACTTCCGAACTCCTTATCAAAAACAGCCCGAAGCCGACAGAGAACCCTCTACAGCAGTCAAGCGTTGTATACATGTACACTTGCCCCCACGAAGGATGTAACCTTCAATCTAAGTACATAGGTATGACGTCGACCAAGCTGACGAGGCGTTTGACATGCCATCTTCAATCCGGTGCCCCTAGGAATCACATGAGACAAGCCCATGACATCACCCTAACAAGAGAAATGTTGAACAAGAATACATGCATAATAGACAGAACCCAAGATGCAAGAAGATTACAAATTCTTGAAGCAATTCACATAAGAACAGAACAACCTACCATGAACACCCAAATCACGGAACTATTTACTCTTCCCACAATGAGAGTAAGGACAAAACCAGAACATAACGATGCCAACACAGAAGACAATGTCCAACATAACAGGCCAATTACACTGGATTAATCTTTGTATGTAGATGCCAGCTGCCTCGTATGGGCCAATAGGCCTTCTGCGGTTACCTCTATTCTTATGTTCATATGTTTCACCCCATTTATCCCTTATGTATTCCCTATGTTTTCACCTTTATTGTCTTATCACCGGACCCAGTGTGGGTATATAATCAAACCACATTGTAACATTTCCTCACTTGAGAATGAACCATGGAGGTTCGAAACGTTGTGCAAATTGTTTAAATAAGTGTAATACATTCTATAGTAATCCACATCTTTTCTTCACCCAGAAATTACGAAAATGAGTTTTGGAGAACTCCTATTTCAGCTAAGCCCTGATGCTAAGAAAATAGTTAGAGGGATAGAAGCCCTAAATCAGAAGATAGTAAATACAGAATATGCGGTCATATTCAATGAGACATGTTTAAAAGAAAACCTGCTGCCAGTATACACCAATATATATATATATATATATATATATATATATATATATATATATATATATATATATATATATATATATATATATATATATATATATATATATATAATATACAAGTGTAGGGACCCATAGCCTCGGAGAAGAAAATAAAGATTACTCAGAGAAAACCTTGTATATCCTCACTGAACACTTTGATATTTTCTTCCCCTACCACCCCTATTCTTTTGGTATGTGTGTATATAACTTTATTTGAAGACGTCATTACTCAAAGGGTTACAACATTGGTTACATGAAGGGAACAAGGCTACTTGTCACACGTTGTATAGCTCCTCCAGCTCCTCAGATGGCGGGCAGGGGCCATGTATGCAGTGAGCATTTCCTCTCTGGATCGCCACACTAAGGCACTTTCCCTTTGACAGTAAATACTTAAATGCTCTAAACTTTCTAACAAACGTGACGTAACATACGCTTACACTTCCATTTATTTTTATTTCCCTTTCCTTTTCTTCTCCTTTTTTCTTGCATTTTCTTCCCAATGTTTTCTCTTACGATCTCTTGCTTATTCCTACTATTTCCCCCTTTCTTTCTTCTTTTACTATCCTCTTCTTATTGGATGTTATAATAGGAGCTGCATCATATGGGCCAATGGGCCTTCTGCAGTTATCTTTTTTCTTGTGTTCATGTTTTCTCATTTTTACTACCCCCTTTATTACACCTTACCTTCCGTACCTTTGCCTTGCCTTCTCTTCCTCGAAGATTTTCTTCTCCTCACCTCTCTTCTGCCTATTTATTGCCTTCTCCTTCAATCATCACAATCGACTTGAGAATGGTCCAAGACGGACCGAAACGTCGTCGTCCCTTCACTTTCTAGTGTGTGGTCTGGTCAAGAAATGATGGCTTATCTGACTGTACAGCCGGAGAAAAACTCTCAGTAAGCATGATCTAGTCGTCTACGATCCACCTCCCCTCAAGTCAAAATGGGCTCCAGAGCTCTTGAGTCATCGCCCCTTAATACTCTATTCTTTACATTTCCAACAATACTCTTTATTGACTTTATTTACCATATTCACCATGCATACTTTTTGACTGAGTCCATTTTTTCCCTCACATATACCGGTACACATTTTCCTAACAATCTCCAGCTGAGAAGTTGCTTTTAATTTGCTAGGCAGAGTATTACTGGTAACTCACGGCCTCCCAGATATCAGCCGTAGATTTATTCCAATATATATTGTCCACTGTGTTCACCAACAATTTATAATTGAAACTAACCTCCAAATGAGGTAATGTTCGTAACACCCCTTCTAAGCCGTGGAGAAAAAAATGAGAAATTCATAAATGAATTTAAATTTTTTTTCACATAGGGTCAACACCTCAGAGTTCATACTAATTTTAAACAATAAACAATATATAATAAACATTAGTTACACAATAATATTTACATATCTGTGCAGTAGTACAACCTTAAGTCACCCCAGGTTTTGGCAATTTAGAAAGTGCACCTGCTACTATATTTAATTTTCCTTGAATATGTTTGACGACCAGATTGTATTCTTGCAACAGTAAAGACCACCTTAATATCCTCTGATTGGAATTCTTCATGCTAAGAATAAATGGTAATGGATTGTGGTCAGTAAACATTTCAACAGCATTGGCTGATACATAAATGTCAATTTTTTAACAGCTAGTAAAAATGACAATGCCTCTTTCTCTGCAGTGGAGTAATTCTGTTGGCATTTGGTAAACTTTTTAGAATAAGAATGTATTGGATGATTAATACCCTCATCATCCTCTTGCATTAATACAGAACCAGCCCAATCCGAAGCATCTGTATATAGTTCGAATGGCTTAGAGTAGTCAGGAGTAGCTAACACTGGACGAGATGACAACTTTCCTTTTAATTTAGTAAATGCATCCTGACATTCTTGAGATCATCTAAACTTTACATTTTTACATAGCAAGTTTGTCAAAGGAGCTGCAATTGCTGATTTTTTTTTACGGAACTCCCAATAATAAGCAAACATTCCTAGATATTTTTTACCTCCTTCGTGCTAGTCAACACTGTAAACTCTAATAAATCATTTATTTTATTTTTGAGTGGTAACACCTTCCCATTCCCACTTCATATCCTAAGTAACAAATACTGGCTCTGGCTAAACGACATTTGTGTAAGTTTACAGTTAAATTAGCCCCCTTTAAGCATTTTAATAAATGAGCTAAACCTTTCATATGAGCACTCTATCTAGTGCTACCCAATCCCCCAGTATATGTACCCTGGCGTAGACCCTGACCCTGGTATATGTAGATACTGGCGTTATCCCTGACATACTAAAAACAGCAGAGATAGCACCACTCCATAAAGGAGGAAATAAGGCAGAGGCAAAAAATTACAGACCGATAGCACTAACATCGCACATCATAAAAATGTTTGAGAGAGTGCTAAGAAGTAAGATCACAAAATACATGGAATCACAGCATCTCCATAACCCCGGACAACATGGTTTCAGAACAGGGCGGTCTTGCCTGTCGCAGTTGCTGGACCACTATGATATGGCATTAGATGCTATGGAAGACAAACAAAACGCTGATGTAATTTACACAGATTTCGCAAAAGCCTTTGATAAATGTGACCATGGTGTTATTGCACATAAAATGCGTTCAAAAGGAATTACCGGGAAAATAGGCAGATGGATCTACAATTTCCTGACTAACAGAACCCAATGTGTAATAGTCAACAAAATAAAATCCAGCCCATCAATCGTGAAGAGCTCAGTCCCCCAGGGTACTGTGCTTGCCCCAGTACTTTTTCTCATCCTCATATCCGACATAGACAAGAACACAACCTATAGTACTGTATCATCCTTTGCAGATGACACTAGGATTTTCATGAGAGTTGGCAACATAGAGGACACAGCAAACTTCCAATCAGATGTAGATCAGGTCTTTCTATGGGCTACAGAAAATAATATGGTGTTTAACGAGGATAAGTTAAAGCTCATGCGCTACGGAAAAATTGAAAATATAAAAGCGGAAACCACGTACAAAACTCAGGCAAATCATAACATAGAACGAAAAGGCAATGTAAAGGATCTGGGTGTACTCATGTCGGAAGACCTTACCTTTAAAGAACACAATAAAGTAGCCGTCACAACTGCAAGAAAAATGACAGGTTGGATAACAAGAACTTTTCACACTAGAGATGCTATACCGATGATGATACATTTCAAAACGCTTGTGCTCTCTAGAGTGGAGTACTGCTGCACAATGACAGCCCCTTTCAAAGCTGGAGAAATTGCTGACCTGGAGAGCGTGCAGAGATCCTTCACTGCTAGAATCCACTCAATAAAACATCTAAATTACTGGGACCGACTAAAGAGCCTAAATCTGTACTCCCTTGAGCGCAGGCGGAGAGATACATAATTTACACGTGGAAAATAATTGAGGGGCTGGTCCCAAACCTGCACACGGAAATAACATCACATGAGACCAGAAGACATGGCAGGATGTGCAGAATACCCCGTTGAAAAGCAGAGGTGCTACAGGTACTCGAGAGAGAACTCTTTCAACATCAGAGGCCCGAGACTGTTCAACACGCTTCCGCTACACATAAGGGGCATAACTGGCAAACCCCTCACAGTGTTCAAGAGAGAACTGGATTAGCACCTCCAAAGGATACCTGATCAACCAGGCTGTGACTCATACGTCAGGCTGCGAGCAGCCGCGTCTAACAGCCTGGTTGATCAGTCCAGCAACCAGGAGGCCTGGTCGACGACCGGGCCGCGGGGACGCTGAGCCCCGGAAGCACCTCAAGGTAACCTCAAGGTAACCCAAGCTATACGGCTTTACTATGATAATCATTGCTATAACCTTATGTCATGGTTATTAAATTGAACGCATTTTTACTGCATTATACCTTTAAATAATCGTTAAATTATGCCACAATGTACCTGTTGATAACCCTCAAATTTGACTTTAATATACCTACTAATTTTTGGTTAGTTTCCTTACAATGTACCTGTAAAAAGCTTTAAATTTTGCTACAAATTGCTTACTAAAATTTATCTGTTGGATTAAGCACCTGCTCGAAACGCTATGCGTGTTAGTTGCTTTACAAGAATTTAAAACATCAGTGCCTCATAAACTCATAAAATTTACTCTCATAAACCTAATGTACCATCTAGTATATAAATAAAATAAATAATAAAAAAAAAACGAATCACGTGCAGCAACCGTTGTTGGCACCGCACTCCAGGACACGAGCACCATTGTGCTGCTCCGTTGTTGGCACCACACTCCATGACATGAGCACCCCGTGCAGCCCCGTTGTTGGCACCACACTCCATGACA
>WNGS01139562.1:17280-62815 GCA_020271785.1 Procambarus virginalis
AAATTACGTAGGACGAGATAGTAGTGAAGAAATGATACAGAGATTTAAGACAGTCATAGAATTAGTGATGAGCAAGGGAGGAATCCCAATCATAGGTGACATTCTTCCAAGAAAGAAGTTGGAAATGAATGGTTGTCGAGGGCACTTGGTGTCAATTGCTGATTGGATAAATATTGTAAATGAAATGCAATATCATTCATAGATACTTGGAAACACTTCTTTGGAAAAAATTACGTGTATGCTCGGGATAGGGTACATCTATCTAGGGGTGGGGTTGTGCTGTTGCGAATTCGTTGGAACCTGTGGTGGGAGGTGTTTGTTTAGGTTTAAACTGATAGTAGACAGTGGTATGGGAATTGATATGGAAAAAGGAGGGTAATAAAAACATGTGCTTGTAGGAGAAACAAATTGACAAAATGATCAGGGAAGGAGTGGGGCCTCAAAATCACAATACACTTAGGGTATATTACACGACCAGTAGGAGTCTAAGAATCAAAATAAACGATTTAAATGCTTTTTAAGCACAGAAAAAATATATTATTGCACTTACCGAAACGTGGATGAATTTAGAAAATAGAGAACTATTTGCTGAATATCAAATAAATGGAATTTAACTATTTCACAGGGATAGATATATTAGACGAGGAGGGGAAGTAGCCATATATGTTAGGGAAAATTTGAAATGTAGTCTCAAAGAAGGAATTAAAACTGAACCACGCACAGAAACTATTTGGCAAGAATTAAATGAAAAGAAAATAATCCTATATTAGGAGTTATTAATAATAGGCCACCAAATTTGGTGGCCTAAATCATAGGCCATCAAATTGAGACAGAATGGAAGCAAAGCATCTATGGGATGAAATATCTACAGCATCTAGGTCTAACAGCATTTGTGTCATGGGTGACTTTAATGTTAGTGGAATAAACCGGATTAATAGAACAGAGAATTAAGAAGCAGAAGATTTACTAGAATAATTGATGATTGGTTTCTTACTCATCATTAAGGAACCATCACTTGAAAATAATATTTTTGATTTAGTGTTAACTAACAGGGAAACACAAATTAATGTCTTCGAGTTAGGGAGTGAACTAGGGAACAGTGATCACAAAGAAATTACATTTAGCATGGACTGGAATAGATTTGAAGGAGAAAATTCTGTTCAAGTGTCAGATTTTCGAAAAGCTGATTTTAATATACTAAGAATTTTTTGGGGTCAAATTGACCCAAAAGGCCGTTCTTGGAGAATGACGTGAACCCAGCAATGGGTGATGTAAAAATGGATTTCAATGTAGATACGAATATAACTTATTTAAAATATTATAAGGAAAGCACAGGATCGTAGTATACAATACATATTGAATAGATAGAATAATAATGGCCCGAATGGATAGCAAAGGCTCTGAAGAACCTTATTGGTAGAAAGAGAGCCTCGTACAAGAGGATTAAGAATGAGGAAGTCAGTTTAGAACAAGAATTCGTACAACTGGTTAGAAATGTTAAACATGAGATATGGAGGGTAAAAAGAATCTATGAAATTCGTATAGCAGGGCAAGCAAAGATAAATTCTAAAAGATTTTTCTCAGTTATACCAAACAAAGATTAGGGAAAGGATAGGTCCATTGAAAACTGAGTCTGGTCAGATAAAGGATAATGACGAAAAGATGAGTGGTATTTTTAATAAATATATTATTTCTGTATTTACTAAAGAAGAACTTAACTATATGCCTTCAACCGAATAAGTGTATGTGGGTGGGGACGAGGGACAGGTTGACTAGTTTAACAGTTACTAGGGATAATGTTATTAAACAAATAGTGAAACACAAACCCAACAAATCCCCCCCTTCTCAACGATGAAGTGTTTGCCAGGGTGCATAAAGAATGCAAAGAGGAGCTTTGCATTCTTTAACAAACAACTAACAACCACCACCAATAACATATAAAAATCACTACCCCTAACAACCTCAACCACCAACAACCAGTACCATCAACAACCTTAACTAATACAAACAACAACAACTGCCACAAACACAACCAATAACCACTGCCACCAACAACTGCACTGTCCAACAACCACTTCCACCATCAACAACCAACAACCAACATCTACTACCACCACCAACAACCAATAACAACAACAACCACTAATACCAACAACACTACCACCAACAACAATCAAATAACCACTACCACCAACCACAATTAGACAATCACCACTACCAACACCACTATCAAAAACAACCACAACAACAAACAAACATTACCACCAACAACCACTACCTCCATCAACCTCAATCACCAACAACACTACTTCCAACAACAACCTACTCCCATGAAGCACTACCACCATCAACCACTACCACTAGAACTATCACCACCAATCAATCACTATCGCCAACATCCACTACAACCACCACAACTAACACCAACAACAAATACCAACATCAACCAATACAAACAACAACCAAATCCATAAAAACAACAAACAACCATCACCACTAACAAACACAACCTCCAGCAATCACTGCCACTAATATCCACTACCAATAACAAAAATTCCCACTAACAACCAACAACCACTACCACCATACAACAAACTACCACAAACATCCACAACCGCCAACAACAAATATCACCAGCAATCATTATCCCCAACAATAACCTACATCCACTACCACCGACAACCAACAACCACTATTACCAACAACAACGAACACCCACTACAACCAAAAACAATTAACATCCACGATACTACCAACAACCTCTACCACGATCAACAACCAACAACTACTATAACCACCAACAACTACTACCACTAGACAACCACAATCATCAACAACACTTCTACCAACAACCACTTCCAAAAACAACAACCAACAAACCTTACCACCAACAGCACCTTCAACCACTACTCATCAACACCAACAACAACTACACCTACAAACAACAAAAACAACTAACACAACAGCAATCAAACAACTATTACCACCAACAACCACAACCATTAACAACAACCAACAGCTAATACCACTAACAACCAAAACCAATCAACAACAACTTCCATCAACAACAACTACTACCAACAACAACTAACAACCCCAACACTCAACAACCACATCCATTAACAACCAGAACCACAAACAATTACTACCACTATCAATGAAAACCACCAACAACTACAGTCTCCAAACACACTACTACAACAACACCAACTGACACAACCACCAACAACACCCAAGAACAACTACCACAACAAAACAATACCACCAACAACACAATACCATCTACTACCACCAGTAACCACCACTACCATGAACAGCAACCAATACCATCACCAACAACAACTACAACAACCAATAACCAATACTACCAACAGCCAATGCCACTTACAATTATTACCACAAAACCCAACAACCACTTACAATTATTACCACCAACACCTAACAACCACTACCAACTGTGATCATCCACTTCCACCAACAACAATTAAACAACCACTACCACCAACTGTGATCATTCACTTCCACCAACAACAATTAAGCAACCACTACCATCAATAAAACCCAACAACTACTACCACCATCAACCACAACCACCAACAACCAGTACCACCAACAACCACAACTACTATCACTAACAATCACTACCACAAAAAAAACAATAACCACCACACCCACCAAGAAAAACAGCCACCAACAACCAGTATCACAAACAACCACAAATGCTACTACAAACAACCACTAAAACCAGCAACCAACATCCACTATCACCCACTATCAACAACCACTTCCACCAACAACAACCAACAACTACCACCACCAACAACAACCAACAACCACCACAACCAACAACCACTATCACTAACAACCAATACCAGCAACAACAACAACCAACAACCACCACAACCAACAACCACTATCACTAACAACCAATACCAGCAACAACAACCAACAACCACCACAACCAACAACCAAAACAAAGTATAATCACTACCAATAGCATACACAACCACTAACAATCCCTTCCACCAACAACCACAATCACCAACAACAAAACTATTAATAACAACCTACAACTACTAACACCAAATACCATTACAACCAACAACCACTAACTCCAACAACCACAACAACAAAAACAACCAACTAACATACACTACCATTAACATATTAAAATCATTACAACCAATAACCTCAACCACCAACAACCAGTAACATCAACAACCTCAACTACTACGAACAACAACCACTTCCACCAACAACATTAAATAACCACTGCCACCAACAACTACAACCACCAACAACCACTACCACCATCAACAACCAACAACTAACACCATACCACCAACTACAACCAAACAACCACTAACAACATCAACCACTTCCACCATCAACAACCAATAACTAACAACAAATACCAACAACAACAACCAAACAACCACTAACAACAACAACCACTAATACCAACAACACTATCATCAACAACAACCAATAACCACTACCACACAACTACAACCACAACAACTACCAACTACCACCACTACCACCAACAACCAATATCTACTACAACAAATCACCAACACACGCTACCACCACCAACAACAACCATCAAACAACAACCACTACCACCAGAAACAACCAACAACCACTGCCACCAACAACCACTAATATCAACAACCACTGCTACCAACAACTACCACAGAACCACTACCCTCAACAACCACTACTACCAACAACCACTACCACAAACACCCACAACTACCAACAACCACTACCACAAAAAAACCACAACTACCAACAACTACTACCTTCAAAAAACCACTACCACCACTAACAACAACCAACAAAAACTACATCTAAAAATCATTACAACTAACAATCAATTCCACCACCACCAACCTATAACCACAACCAATAACAAACACAACCAACAACAAATAATACCTCCAACATCCACAAATACCAACAATCACTTCCACCAACAATCACTTCAATCAACAACCACAATAACCAACAATAATACTACTGACAATAGTAAACAATCACTAACACCAACCACCAATACAACCAAAACAACCAGCTAACAGCAACTACCACTAAAATTAAAAAAATCACTACCACCAATAACCACAACCTCCAACAACCAGTACCACCAACAATCTCAACTACTACGACCAACAACTACTACCACCACCAACAACAATTAATAACCACTACCACCATCAACTAAAACACGCCAACAACTACCACCACCAACAACAACTATCACCAACAACAACAACTACCACCTACCATCACTACCACCAACAACAAACAACAAACAACAGCCACTACCACCAACAACAACCAACAACCAATATCCACTACCACTAACAACAACCAAACAACCAATAACACCAACAACCACTAATACCTAAAACCACTTCATTCAACATCAACCAAACAACCACTACCACCAACAACAACTAAACAACCACTACCACCAACAACCAATACTACCATCAACCACTACCGCCAACAACAACCAAACAACTACTACCACCAACAGCCAATACTACCAACAACCACTACCACAAACACCAACCAAACAACCACTACCACATACAACCACAACCACAAACAATCAATACCACCAGCAACCACTAACGACAACAGCCTCATTAACCAACAATACTACTACCTACAACAACCAAGAACTAACAAGCACTTCTTCCAACAACAACTACCACTAACAACTACTACCACCAACAACATTAAAACAATCACTATCACCAACATCCACTATTACCAACAACCAGAAACACCTACAACAAATACCAACAACAACCAATACAACCAACAACCAATGCCACCAACAATAACAACAAACACCACCACAAACAACCACTACCTCCAAAAACCAATAATATCTACAACCGCTACCATCAACATCCAACAACCACAACTACTGACAAACATTACCACTTAAAAAACTACAACTAACAACCAAACACCACTACCACAAACAATCACTACTACCAAAAAGCACTACCACAAACAATCACAACCACCTAAAACCAATACCACTGACAACAACTACCAACAACAATGTACAACCACTACTACCAACAACAACGAACAACCACTACAACCAACAAAAAACAAGAGTCAACACTACCAACAACCACTACCAACAACCACTACCACCAACAACAACTAACAACCACTAATACAAACAACCACTATCACTAATGACCACCTATCACAAACAACAACCACTACCACCAACAACCACTACAACAAACAACTGCAACCACCAACAACCACTACCACCAACAACCTCAGCCACCAACAACTACTACCACTAACAACAATAATCACAACAATACTTCTATTAACAACACCCAACAACCACTTCCACCAACAATATCCAACCAATCATTACCACTAACAAAAACCATCAACCACTACTACCAACTTTACCAACAACTATATCCAACAACATCTACCACAAACAACGACCAAAAACCATTACAACCAACAACGACTACACCCAACAACCACTAATACCAACAACAACAAACAATTACTACCACCAACAACCGCTATGACCAACAACAACAAACAACTAGAACCACTAACAACCAAAGCCACCAACAACTACTACCGTGAAGAACCACTACCACCAACAACAACCAACAACCACAACACCCAACAACAACTACAATAACTACAACCACCAACAACTACTTTCATCATCAACTACTATCACTAAAAAACATTCCTACCAACAGCAACCAACGACCACTACCTCCAACAACAACCAACAACCATTAACAACCATTACCATCAACATCCCGTACCACAAACAACAACCAACAGCCACTACAATCAACAACTACTAACACCAACAACCACTACCACAAAAACACACAACAATTACTACCACAAACAACCATAATCACCAACAACATCCAACAACCACTACAAACGACAAGAACTACCGCCAACAGCAACCAAACAACAACAACCTCTACTTCCAANTCTGGCAAGGCTACCTATCGATGTCCTAAAAACTTCGAATTCATTTGTTGTGTTGGAAGACGAGTACTTTCGGGAGCCTGCAATTCGCTCGAAACGCAAGGCAAAGTAGGGACCGCAGGCACCTCAAAGTGCTCTGAAAGTAAAGAAAATACCTAGACGAATTTGGTTGTGGGAGATTCCTGGTGAGGTATTTTGATAGAACTTTTATGTAAGAGATAGGGGAAACAAGTTAAGCGTTGCTATCCGGGAACTGGAATTGGTGATAATGTTAATAACATGAATTATATTATGCTGGAAATGGGAACACACCCATTATTTGTAAAAGTGCCCGTGGAAATGAAGTAAGACGAGTTAAGAGTGAGGCACTGATACAGGGATTTAAGACAGCCATAGAATTAGTTAGGAACAAAGGAGGAATCCCGATCTTATGTGCCATTCTTGCAAGAAAGAGAGTTGAAAATTTATGAGTGTCAAGAGCACTTGGTGTCAATTGCCAACTTGACATATATTGCAAATCAAAATGCAATATCATTCATTGATAGCTGGGAACACTTCTATGGAAGAAATGATATGTATGCTCGAGATGGGGAGCATCTATCTATGGCTGGGGTTGTTGCAGGTGCGAAATCGTTGGAACGTGTGGTTGGAGAGGCTTGTCTGGGTTTTAACTATTTTAACTGTTAGTAGACAGTGGTATGGGAATTGATATGGAAAACGAAGATAATAAAAGTATATGTTTGTGGGGGAAACAAATTGGTAAAATGAACAGGGAAAGAGAAGGGTCTCAAAATAACAATACACTTAGGGTATATTACACGAACAATAGAAGTCTAAAAACAAAGTCAATTATTTAAATGCTCTTGTTTGCACAGATACAAACAATAGATATTATTGCACATACCGAAACATAGATGAATGTAGAAAACAGAAAACTATTAGCTGAATATCAAATAAACGGATTTGAACTGTTTCACACAGATAGATATATTAGACGAGGAGGGGGAGTAGCCATATAAGTTAAGGAAAATTTGAAATGTAGTCTCAAGGAGGGAATAAAAACTGAGCCACACACAGAAACTATTTGGCTAGACTTAAATGAAAAAATAAATAATCATATAATAGGAGTTATACTAGCAACCAAACTTAGAATGGAAGCAAAGCACCTATGGGATGAAATATCTAGAGTATCAAGTTGTCAAGTATTTGTGTCATGGGTGACTTTAATTTTAGTGGAATAAACTGGATTAACAGAACAAGGAATAATGAAACAGAAGATTTTCTGGAATTAATTGACGATTGATTTCTTAAGCAAAACATTAAGAAATCAATACAGGGAAATCATATTTTAGACTTAGTGTTTACTAACAGGGAAACACAAATTAATAACATCGAAATAGGGAGTGAGCTAGGGAACAGTGACCACAAAGAAATAACATTTAGCATAGAATGTAATAGATTTGTAGGAAAAAACATTATATTAAAGTGCCAGATTTTCGAAAAGGTGATGATAGTCGCCTAAGAAATTGTTTGGTTCAAATAGACTGGAAAGTCCTGAGCATGGGGAGTGGGCCGGTCTTGGAGCGAGACGTGACCCCGACGATGGGGTGATGTAAAAGGGGATTTCGATGTTGCTTCAAAATATAACTTATTTAAAAATATGCTAAGCATTGCACAGGATTGTGGTATACCATACAAATTGAATAGATAGAATAATAATGACCTGAAATGGATAACAAAGGATCTGAAGAACCTTATAAATACAAAGAGGGCTTGGTACAAAAGGATTAAGAATGGGGAAATCAGTTTATAACTGATTAACTGAATTCGTCTAATTGGTTAGAAATGGTAAAAGAAGAGATAAGCAGGGAAAAAACTATGAAGTTCGCATAGAAGGGCAAGCGAAGACAAATCCAAAGGAGTTTTTTCAGCTATATTGAACTAAGATTACGGAAAGGATTAGGTCCATTGAAAACTGAGACAGGTCATATAACTGATAATGACGAAAAGATGAGTAGTATTTTTAATAAATATTTTATCTCTGAATTTACTAAAGAGGAACTTAAATTTATGCTTTCAGACAAACAAGTCTATGTGGATGGGGAAGAGGACAAGGATGACTAGTTTAACAATTACCAGGGAGGAAATTATTAAAAAATAGTGAAACTCAAGCCAAACAAATACCCAGGGCCAGACGAAGTGTATGCCCGTGTTCTTAAGAAATGCAGAGAGGAGACTAGCGAGCCATTGTCTACCATATTAAATATATCATTAGAGTCATGCAGAGTGCCAGAGTAATAGAAGGGTACAAATGTGGTACCAATTTTTAAGAAAGGAGATAACTCACTTGCGTCAAACTATCGCCCAATTAGCCTAACGTCTATTGTGGGAAGTTTACTTAAATTGATAATTGCAAATACCATCATTAGTCTTAATCTTGAAAAACATAAATTAATAAATGATTCACAACATGGGTTTACAAATGTTGTGATTCACAACATCGAGACGAAACAAAGGAGGAGACCTGTATTAAAAAGACCTCGTCTTGGAAAGTCGTAAAGACAGGGGTCTTAACAAGATTTTGATAAAGCCGCCTACAGACATCCTAAGGATTTCTATTTCATTTTCCATATTGGAGGACGAGTGCTTAGGTGAGCCTGCAGTTCACTCGAAAGGGAAAGCAACGAAGAGCAACGAAGCGCAGACCCCTCAGAAAGTAAAGGAAGTACCTAAGCGAATTTTGGTAGGAGATTCCCGGGTAAGGTATTTGGATAGTACTTTTTGTGCCAGAGATAGGGGGAACAGGTTAAGGGTTTGCTATCCGGGAGGTGGAATTTGTGATATTGTGAACAACATGAATGGTATTATGGCTGGTAATGGGAACAAACCCATCATTTGTATCAGTGCAGGTGGAAATGATGTTGGACGAGTTAGGAGTGAGGCATTGATACAGAGGTTTATGACAGACATAGAATTAGTTAGGAGCAAGGGAGGAAATCCCAATCATATGTGCCATTCTTCCAAGAAAGGGAGTTGGAAATTATTGGTTGTCTAGAGCACTTGGTGTAAATTGCCAGCTGGAAAAATATTGCAAATCAAATGCAATATCTTTCATAGATAACTGGGAACACTTTTGTTGAAGTGTTCCCAGTTTGTATACTCGGGATGGGGTACATCAATCCAGGGCTGGGGTTGTTGCTGTTGCCATCTCGTTGGAACCTGTGGTGGGAGGTGTTTGTTTGGGTTTAAACTGTTAGTAGATAGTGGTATAGGAATTGATATTGAGAATGGAGGTAATAAAAGTATGTGTTTGCAGCAGAAACAACTTGGCAAATGATCAGGAAAGGAGTGGGGCCTCATAATAATAATACACTTAGGGTATATTACACGAACATTAGAAGTCTAAGAAACAAAATAAACGATTTAAATGCTCTTGACTGTACAGAAAAAATTGATATTATTGCACTGACCGAAACGTGGATGAATGTAGGAAAATAGAGAACAATTAGCTGAATATCATATAAGAGGATTTAAACTATTTCATACAGATAGATATATTAGACGAGGAGGGGGAGTAACCATATATGGTAGAGACAATTTGAAATGTAGCCTCAAAGAGGGAATCAAAACTAAGCCACACACAGAAACTATTTGCATAGAATTAAACGAAAAAGCAAATAATCTTATAATAGGAGTTATATATAGGCCACCAAATTTAGAGAGAATGGAAGCAAAGCATCTATGGGATGAAATATTTAGAGCATCAAGGACTAACAGTATTAGTGCCATGGGTGACTTTAATTTTAGTGGAATAAACTGGATTAACAGAACAAGGAATAACGAAGCAGAAGATTTTATAGAATTAATTGACGATTGCTTTCTTACTCAACATATTAAGGAACCAACTCGGGAAAATAATATTTTAGATTTAGTGTTAACTAACAGGGAAACACAGATTAATGTCAAGGAAATTGGGAGTGAAGTAGGAAACAGTGATCACAAAGAAATCCGATTTATCATAGAGTTGTATAGACCTGCAGGAGAAAACACTGTTAAAGTGCCAGATTTTCATAAAGCTAATTTTAATATCCTAAGAAGTTTTTTGGGTCAAATAGATTGGAAAGTCTTGAACATAGGGGGTGGGCCGGTCTTGAAGTAAAAACGTGAACCCAGCGATGAGTGTTGTAAAAGAGGATTTCAATTTGGATTCAAAATATAACTTATTTACAGATATTCTAAGCAAAGCACAGGAAAGTAGTATACCTTACAAATTGAACAGATCAAATACAATTGATCCGAAATGGATAACAAAGGATCTGAAAAAACTTATAGGTAGAAAGAGAGCTTGGTACAAAAGGATGAAGAATGGGGGAAGTCAGTATAGAACAAGAATTCGCTCAACTGGTTAGAAATGTTAAAAAAAAGATAAGGAGGGCAAAAAGAAACTATGAAGTTCGCTAGCAGGAGAAGTAAAGAAAAATCCTAAAGTTTTTTTTCAGTTATATCGAACAAAGGTTAGGGAAAAGGATAGGCCCATTAAAAACGGAGATAGGTCAGATAACGGATAATGACAAAGAGATGAGTAGTATTTTTAATAAATATTTAATCTCTGTATTTACTAAAAAAGAACTTAACTCTATGCCTTCAGCCGAATTAGTCTTTGTGGGTGGTAACGAGGACAGGTTGACTAGCCTAACAGTTACCAGGGATGATATTATTAAACAAATAGTAAAACTCAAACCAAACAAATCCCCTGGGATTTGTGTTTCCCAGGGTGCTTAAAGAATGCAAAGAGGAGCATTGCGATCCATTGTCTACCATATTTAATAAATCATTAGAGTAGATAATTTTTAAAAAAAGAAGATAGATCACATGCATCAAACTATCGGCCAATTAGCTTATCGTCTATTTTGGGAAAGTTACCTGAATCGATAATTGCAAATACCATTCGTTTTTATCTTGAAAAACATAAATTAATAAACGTATAACAACATGGTTTTACAAATGGCCGTTCATGTTTAACAAATTTGCTATCATTTTATTTTTGCATAGTTGAGGCAGTTAATAGTGGTGAGGTTTGGTTTGCGATCTTGTGTACCTTGACTTTAGCAAAGCTTTTGATACAGTGCCACATGAAGGACTGATTATAAAGATAGAGGCTCATGGTTTTGGGAGTGCTATATTAAGTTGGATTAGGGTATGGCTATACCAAAGGAAACAGAGAGTTAGTATAAATTAGGTATTAGGTTAGTATGTACAAGAATGTAACAACTCTTGTATATATCTCAAAAAAAAATAATGGGGTTAAGTCAGAGTGTGAAAATGTTGTAAGTGGAGTGACTCAATTCTCTGTCAAGGGACCTCTGTTGTATATAATATAAATAAATGATTTAGATTCAGGTTTCAGTAGCAACATTTGCAAATTTGCCGATTATACAAAAATCGGTAGGGAAATTAACACGGAAGAAGACTCACCATCACTTCAAGGTGATCTAAATAGGGATTTGAAATGGTCAAAAGATTGGCAGATGCAGTTTAATGCTGATAAATGTAAAGTTTTGAGGCTAGGTAATGATGATAGAGTTTCGTGATACGAGCTAGATGGTGTTGAAATTGTGAAGTCGGATTACAAAAGGGCTCTGGGAGTTATGATTAGTAAGAATTTTAAACCACAGAATCAATGCATGAATGTTCGTAATAAGGCAAATAGGACACTGGGATTTATTAATCGGAGCGTTAGTAACAAGACACCTGGTGTTGTTCTTCAGCTATATCTTGTTCTGGTTAGGCCCCATTTAGATTATGCAGTTCAGTTTTGGTCGCCGTACTATAGAATGGATATAAATTCACTTGAACGTGTTCAGCGTAGGATGACAAAGTTAATTCACAGAATTAGAAATCTTTTATATGAAGAAAGATTAACAAAGCTTAAATTGCATTCACTGGAAAGGCAAAGAGTTAGGAGTCACACGATAAAGGTTTACAAGTGGATGAATGGACATAACAAATGGGATATTAATAGGGTATTAAAAATATCGACACAAGGCAGAATACGAAACAATGGGTATAAATTGGATAAGTTTAGATTTAGAAAAGACTTTGGTAAATACTGGTTTGGTAACAGGGTTGTTGATTTGATGAACCAATTACCGCAAAACGTAGTAGAGGTGGGGTCCCTCCATTGTTACAAGTGTGGGTTGGACATGTATATGAGTGGGATTGGGTGGTTATAAATAGGAGCTGCCTCGTATGGGCCAATAGGCCTTCTGCAGTTACCTTTGTTCTTATGTTCTTATGTTCTAATATTGCATTCACTGGATAGGCGAAGAGTTAGCGTTGATATAATAGAGGTTTATAAGTGGATGAAGGGGCATAACAAAAGGAATATTAATAGGGTATTAAAAGTATCAACACAAGACAGAACACGTACCAATGGTTACAAATTGGATAAGTTTAGACTAAGGAAAGACTTGGGTAAATACTGGTTTGGTAACAGGGTGTTGATTTGTGGAACCAAGTACCGCATAACGTGGTGGAGGTGGGGTCCCTCGATTGTTTCAAACGTGGGTTGGACATGCATATGAGTGGGATTGGGTGGTTGTAAATAGGAGCTGCCTCGTGTGGGCCAATAGGCCTTCTGCAGTTACATTCATTCTTATGTTCTTATTCTCCCTGGTAACTGCTAAACTAGTCAATCTGTCCTCGTCCCCCACCACATAGACTTGTTCGGCTGAAGGCATATTATAAAATTTCTCTTTAGTAAATACAGATATAAAATATTTATTAAAAATACTACTCATCTTCTCGTCATTATCCGTTATTTGACCTGTCTCAGTTTTTAATGGACCTATTCTTTCCCTAGTCTTTTTCGATATAACGGAAAAAAAAACCTTTAGGATTTGTCTTTGCTTGCCCTGCTATGCGAACTTCATAGTTTATTTTTGCTTTCCTTATCTCTTTTTAACATTTCTAACCATTTGTACGAATTCCTGTTCTAATGCTTTCCATTCCTCCCCATTCCTAATCCTTTTGTACCAAGCTCTCTTTTTACCTATAAGGTTCTTCAGATCCTTTGTTATCCACTTTGGGTCATTAGTATTCGATCTATTCAATTTGTATGGTATACTACGTTCCTATGCTTTACGTAAAATATTTTTAAATAAGTTATATTTTGAATCCACATCGAAATCCCCTTTTACGTAACCTATCACTGGGTTTATATCTCGCTCCAAGACCGGCCCACACCCCATACCCAAGACTTTCAAATCTATTTGACCCCAAAAAAATGTCATAGGCTATTGAAATCAGGTTTTCGAAAATCTGGTACTTTAACAGAATTTTCTCCTACATATCTATTCCATTCTATGCTAAATCCGATTTCTTTGTGATCACTGCTCCCTAGCTCACTCCCTATTTCGACGTCATTAATTTATGTTTCCCTTTTAGTTAACACTTGATCTAAAATATTATTTTCCCGCGTTGGTTCCTTAATGTGTTGGCTAAGAAAGCAATCGTCGATTAATTGTAGAAAATCGTCTGCTTCATTATTCCCTGTTCTGTTAAACCATTTTTTCCATTAAATTTAAGTCACCCATGACACAAATACTGTTAGACCTAGATGTTCTGAATATTTCATCCAATAGGTGCTTTGCTTCCAACCTTTTTAAGTTTGGTGGCCTGTATATAACTCCAATTATAAGATTATTTGCTCTTTCATTTAATTTTATCCAAATAGTTTCCGTGTGTGCCTCAGTTTTGATTCCCTCTTTGAGACTGCATTTCAAATTTTCCTTAACATATATGGCTACTCCACCTCCTCGTCTAATATATCTATCTGTGTGAAATAGTTTAAATCCATTTATTTGATATTCAGTTAATAGTTCTCTATTTTCTACATTCATCCACGTTTCAGTAAGTGCAATAATATCTATTTTTTCTGTGCAAACAAGAGCATTTAAATCGTTTATTTTGTTTCTAGGACTTCTACTGTTAGTTTTATATACCCTAAGTGTATTGTTGTTTTTAGGCCCTTGTTTTTCCCTGATCATTTTGCCAATTCCTTTCTCCCACAAACACATACTTTTATTACCTCCTTCCTCCATATCAATTCCCTTACCTCTATCTACTAACAGTTTAACCCAAACCCAAACAAACGCCTCCAACCACTGGTTCTAACGAGTTCGCAACAACAACAACCCCAGCCCTCGATTAATGCACCCCATCCTGAGCAACTATATAATTTCTTCCATAGAAGTGTTCCCTGGCTATCTATGAAAGATATTGCATTTGATTTGCAATATCTTTCCAGCAGGCAACTGACACCAAGTGTCCTCGACAACCATTCATTTTCAACTACCTTTCTTGGAAGAATGCCACATATGATCGGGATTCCTCCCTTCATCCTAACTAATTATATGGCTTTCTTAAGCCTATCGTATCCTTACTCTTAACTCGTCCAACATCATTTCCACCTACACTAATGGATTTGTTCCCATTTCCCATCATAATTTCATTCATGTGACCAACAATATCAATATCATCGGGGGTGCTATATTAAGTTGGATTAGGGCATGTCTATACCAAAGGAAACAAAGAGTTAGTATAAATGGGGTTATGTCAGAGTGGGAAAAAATATAGTTTTTCTTGCTTAACTGCTGAGTGTAGTAGTACACAGTCACAGTTACTCCCTCAGTTATTCATTTAGTACAGTGCGACCATGTTCTCCCAGGATATGACTTTCCTAACCATCGTTCTGAAATTAATAACGTCAGAAGGACACAGTGATCTCGTAGCAAGAGCTACGAAAATTGCTGAAGATGACTGGAATAATAAACCAAAGGATGACCCAACCCTCAACGAACCACTGTGGCAAATTGTAGGAAACGGAAAGATGGAAAAAAATAGATGATGCTTTAGCCTTACCTGACGAACTAGACCAATCTTTCAATCTGAAAGAACTCAGAAGTGCTACAAAGAAAACTAAAAATACAGCTCCAGGCGAGGACAAAATCACTAGAACATGCTAGCCAAGCTAGGAGAAAAGGGCGAAGAGGCCGTCTTAAATCTCATCAACAGAGTATGGGTGATAAGAACTCGACCACTCTCTTGGAACAGTTCAATTATAGTTCTCATTCCAAAACCTAAAGACCCAGGAAATCCAAGACCCCATCTCATTAATAAGCTGTCTGGACAAAACTGCAGAAAGAATAGCCCTTAATCGAATTGAAGGGAAAGTCAATCCACTACACCAAAATATATTTGCTTACAGAAAAGGTGTTGGAAACACAGAATGCCTTACCTCCCTCCTAGATCAAATCAATGACAAAACTGGAATCCTTATTTTTCTAGACCCTGAAAAAGCCTTCGAGTTAGCCAGTGCTCCAGCCACACTGTGCTGCCTTGTTGATAAGGAAGTCAAAGAACACGCTCTTGCCTTTGCCAAAGAAAGCCTGCTTAACCGAGAAGCTAAAGTCAAATTCCAAGGAAAAACATCGATCTCAAAGAGGCTGGAAAATGGAACTCTGCATGGAGGAATAATAACCCCCTTCCTCTTCAACTGTCTCATGGAACAATTCATGAAGCTCAAATTACCAAAAGCCAAACTGTTTAACTATGCAGACGACTTTGTGGTGATCACCAATGGCAAAGGCGTAAGGAACCATGCGCAAAAATGCCTAGATATTATCAGCAGGGAAGCGGAACGCATAGCAGTGAAAATAAACAGCAATAAAACAAAAGCAATGGCTGTTGAAATGAGAACTGAAGACATCAGACACACAATACAAGGACATGAAATTGAGTGGGTTACCTCTTTTCAATACCTTGGAGTCATAATAGACAGCCAGTTGAAATTCACTCAAGAAATTTAATATCTTCGGGAACGTTGTAAAGCCAGATACTCAGCTTTGCCCTCCATGACAAGTCTTAGAGAGGGTGCATCTCTACCAGTACTCAAAATGTACTACGTTCAAGCAGTTAGGTTACTCATTGACTATGCTGCTCCTGCTCTTACATCCATCAGTGATAACCAATGGGAGAAACTGGAAGTGTTTCAAAATGATGCTCTCAGAACAATGCTGGGAGCACATATATGGACGCGTAGAGAGAATCTAAGAACGGAAACCAACTTACCAGCCTTAGAAAACAGGATCAAACAAAGGATAGCCACCATAACACCGAAACTTGTTGGAACCACCGCCAGACTGTCAATCAAAGACAGCATACAGAGATCGCTTCTGAAAAACCTTCAATATAGAACAAGTACATGGATGGATAATCTGGTCAAGATTCTAGAGAAAGTTGACTTGAAATGGACCATTAAAAACAAAAAGGAAGATAAACCATATCAACACTTTCGGCAGCCTCCTCCATGGGAAGAATCGAGTCTAAAGATAATCATTGAAGGATTACCAGTTAAAAAATCAGCATGTGACTCACAGAGGCTCAAAGCAGTCATAGAACAACAAATGGAAACCATCTCAAGACCTACAACCACTCACATCTTCACAGATGGATCAGTAGATCAAGAAAGAGGTTTTGCTGGGGCAGCAGTTTACACTACCAACCATGAAGCTTACTGGAGCATGAATAGTGGGGGCTCAACATTACAAACAGAATTATATGCCCTGAAGGAGGCCATAAACTATACAATTGAGAATAATTTTACATGATGATATCATTCATACCGACTCTAAATCTTCGTTCCAGGCATTGTTATCCAGTCAGCACAGAGATAATATACAACTCTTCACAGAAATCCAACATATAGGAAAAGAAGCCCATAATCTAGGGCTGTCAATCACCCTAAATTGGACATCAAGTCACACTGGCATAGATGGTAATGAAAAGGCAGACTCACTAGCAAAAACTGCCTCTGCTCTACCTGTTGTACAGGTTCAAATACCTCCAAGATTTTCACAGATTAAGGAGCAAATAACGAAGAAAATACTCTCAACTATCAAAAGTCGCCACAGAGCCAAAGTAGCGGAAGGAAGATCCACTGCAATATGGTACGAACAAGTCACTGGGTACTCCTCTTTCAAGCCTGGCAAAAAGATATCCAGAGACATTGCAGTAGCCATACACAGACTCAGACTTGATTACATGTGCTGCTGGGAGGTAATGAACCCAATAGTTAAAGAGTAACATATCTGTGGAACAGAAGCAGAGGGGCCACTATTGCACTACTTTTTGGAAAGTGAAGCTACTGAAGCCCTGCGCATCAAACTCAACATTAATCCAACGACAGCAGCTGCATTAGATGCACATTCCACCGCGACTACAATGATTAGAAAAGCCGTTGAGGAATGGGACACACTAGTGAGCATTCTGCATCTACATCCGCCACCAAGATAATGTTATTAAAACAAGACTAAAACCAGTGCACTAAAACAGAAGCAAAAAATAAACCGGGAAAACGGAGGAATTCCCACCTCCATTTATAACTTTGACCCAAATATCACAGTAACAAGGTTATCGCGATTAACCGAACTCAATTACGGGATCACCATAGCCCGTGCTACATGGACACTTCGTTCTGAGTTGCTAAATCTGAAACAACAACAACAACAACAGGTGGGAAAATGATGTAAGTAGATAGCCTGAAGGCTCTGTCCTGGGACCTCTGATATTCATAATATATATAATTGATTTAGATTCAGGTTTGAGCAGCAATATTCGCAAATTTGCCGGTTATACTAAAATTGGGAAGGAAATAAACACGGAAAAAGACTCACTATCACTTCAAGGCGATCTAAATAGGGGGGTCTGAAATGGTCAAAAGATTGGCAGATGCAGTTTAATGCTGACAAATATATGGTTTTGAGGCTAGGTAATGGTGATAGAGTTACAAGATACGAGCTAGATAGTATTGAGATTGCGAAGTCGGATTGAGAAAGTGATCTGAAGGGTTGTGATTAGTAAAAATTTAAAACCAAAATATCAAATCATAAATGTTCCCAATAAGGCAAAGAGAACACTGAGAGCTATTAATCGAAGTGTTAGTAATAAGACTCCTGGTGTTCTTATTCAGCTATATCATGCTCTTGTTAAGCCCCATTTAGATTATGCAGTTCAGTTTTGGTCGCCATACCATAGAATGGATATAAATTCGCTAGAACGCGTCCAGCATAGGATGACAAAGTTAATTCCCCAAATTAGAAACCTATCATATGAAGAAAGATTGACAAAGCTAAAATTACATTCTCGAGAAAGGCGAAGAATTAGGGGTGACATGATGGATGTATACAAGTGGATGAAAACACATAACTAAGGGGATAATAATAGATATTAAAATCCTCTCAGCCTCAGTGAGAGGGTGTGTAGCTGGAGCTCCAATTGTCCTGATACTGAAAATGGAAGTTGTAGTGAGTGAACTGGTGCTAGTGAGGGAGCTATTTGTAGCTCTGAAGACAGAGGTGGATTTCCTGCGGGATGAGCTCCGACAGATGAAGGAGCTAAGGCAGACGAAACACCGTCAAGAAGAAGCAAATGAGGAGTGCAGCAATAGAAAGTCGTTGTCGTCGTCGTGGAATGTTGTAAAGGACAGGGGTCTTAAGAAGACATTGACAAAGACGCCTATAGATATTCTAAAAACTTCAAACTCATTCGCCGTGTTGGAGTGCGAGTACTGTGGGAGCCTGCCGTGTGCTGGAAAGGGAAGGCAACGAACTTAGCGCAGGTTCCTCAAGGTGTTCAGAAATTAAAGGAAGTACCTAACCGAATTTTGGTTGTGGGAGATTCCCAGGTGAGGTATTTGGATAGAAATTTTTGTGACAGAGATAGGGGGAACAGGTTAAGGGTTTGCTATCTGGGAGCAGGAATTGGTGACATTGTTAACAACATGGACGATATTATGGCAGGAAATAGGAACAAACCCATTATTTGTATAAGTGCCGGTGGAAATTACGTAGGACGAGATAGTAGTGAAGAAATGATACAGAGATTTAAGACAGTCATAGAATTAGTGATGAGCAAGGGAGGAATCCCGATCATATGTGACATTCTTCCAAGAAAAGAAGTTGGAAATGAATGGTTGTCGAGGGCACTTGGTGTCAATTGCTGATTGGATAAATATTGTAAATGAAATGCAATATCATTCATAGATAATTGGAAACACTTCTTTGGAAAAAATTACGTGTATGCTCGGGATAGGGTACATCTATCTAGGGGTGGGGTTGTTGCTGTTGCGAATTCGTTGGAACCTGTGGTGGGAGGTGTTTGTTTAGGTTTAAACTGATAGTAGACAGTGGTATGGGAATTGATATGGAAAAAGGAGGTAATAAAAACATGTGCTTGTAGGAGAAACAAATTGACAAAATGATCAGGGAAGGAGTGGGGCCTCAAAATCACAATACACTTAGGGTATATTACACGACCAGTAGGAGTCTAAGAATCAAAATAAACGATTTAAATGCTTTTTTAAGCACAGAAAAATATATTATTGCACTTACCGAAACGTGGATGAATTTAGAAAATAGAGAACTATTGGCTGAATATCAAATAAATGGATTTAACTATTTCACAGGGNATGCTATGGAAGACAAACAAACCCCGTCTGCTGTAATTTACACAGATTTTCGCCCAAAAGCCTTTGATAAATGTGACCATGGTGTTATTGCACATAAAATGCGTTCAAAAGGAATTACCGGGAAAATAGGCAGATGGATCTACAATTTCCTGACTACAGAACCCAATGGGTAATAGTCAACAAATCAAATCCAGCCCATCAATCGTGAAGAGCTCAGTCCCCCAGGGTACTGTGCTTGCAGTACTTTTTCTCATCCTCATATCACCATAGACAAGAACACAACCTATAGTACTGTATCATCCTTTGCAGATGACACTAGGATTTTCATGAAGAGTTGGCAACATAGAGGACACAGCAAACTTCCAATCAGATGTAGATCAGGTCTTTCTATGGGCTACAGAAATAATATGGTGTTTAAACGAGGATAAGTTAAAGCTCATGCGCTACGGAAAAATTGAAAATATAAAGCGGAAACCACGTACAACTCAGGCAAATCATAACATAGACACGAAAAGGCAATGTAAGGATCTGGGGTACTCATGTCGGAAGACCTTACCTTTAAAGAACACAATAAAGTAGCCGTCACAACTGCAAGAAAAATGACAGTTGGATAACAGAACTTTTCACACTAGAGATGCTATACCGATGATAATACATTTCAAAACGCTTGTGCTCTCTAGAGTGGAGTACTGCTGCACAATGACAGCCCCTTTCAAAGCTGGAGAAATTGCTGACTGGAGAGCGTGCAGAGATCCTTCACTGCTAGAATCCACTCAATAAAACATCTAAATTACTGGGACGACTAAAGAGCCTAAATCTGTACTCCCTTGAGCGCAGGCGGGAGAGATACATATAATTTACATGTGGAAAATATTGAGGGGTGGTCCCAAACCGCACACGGAAATACATCACATGAACCAGAAGACATGGCAGGATGTGCAGAATACCCCCGTTGAAAAGCAGAGGTGCTACAGGTACTCGAGAGAGAACTCTTTCACATCAGAGGCCCGAGACTGTTCAACACGCTTCCGCTACACATAAGGGGCATAACTGGCAAACCCCTCACAGTGTTCAAGAGAGAACTGGATTAGCACCTCCAAAGGATACCTGATCAACCAGGCTGTGACTCATACGTCAGGCTGCGAGCAGCCGCCTCTAACAGCCTGGTTGATCAGTCCAGCAACCAGGAGGCCTGGTCGACGACCGGGCCGCGGGGACGCTGAGCCCCGGAAGCACCTCAAGGTAACCTCAAGGTAACCCAAGCTATACGGCTTTACTATGATAATCATTGCTATAACCTTATGTCATGGTTATTAAATTGAACGCATTTTTACTGCATTATACCTTTAAATAATCGTTAAATTATGCCACAATGTACCTGTTGATAACCTCAAATTGACTTTAATATACCTACTAATCTTTGGTTAGTTTTCTTACAATGTACCTGTAAAAAGCTTTAAATTTTGCTACAAATTGCTTACTAAAATTTATCTGTTGGATTAAGCACCTGCTCGAAACGCTATGCGTGTAGTTGCTTTACAAGAATTTAAAAACATCAGTGCCTCATAAACTCATAAAATTTACTCTCATAAACCTAATGTACCATCTAGTATATAAATAAAATAAAATAAATACAAAAAAACGAATCACGTGCAGCACCGTTGTTGGCACCGCACTCCAGGACACGAGCACAATGTGCTGCTCCGTTGTTGGCACCACACTCCATGACATGAGCACCCCGTGCAGCACCGTTGTTGGCACCACACTCCATGACATGAGCACCCCGTGCAGCACCGTTGTTGGCACCACACTCCATGACATGAGCACCCCGTGGAGCACCGTTGTTGGCACCACACTCCAGGACACGAGCACCATGTGCTGCCCCGTTGGCACCACACTCCATGACATGAGCACCCCGTGGAGCTCCGTTGTTGGCACCACACTCCATGACACGAGCCATGTGCTGCTCCGTTGTTGGCACCACACTCCATGACATGAGCACCCCGTGCTGCTCCGTTGTTGGCACCACACTCATGACATGAGCACCACGTGCTGCTCCGTTATGGCACCACACTCCATGACATGAGCACCCCGTGCTGCTCCGTATTGGCACCACACTCCATGACATGAGCACCCCTGTGCATGACAGCCACGTGTTGTTGGCACCACACTCCAGACGCAGAGCAGGCTCAGAAGAGGCTAGAGGCAGAACAAGTTCAAGAACTAGCTATGAAGAGGTTAGAAGTGGAGCAAGCTCAGAAAAAAATAGAGTTAGAGATTAGGCTGACAGAATTGGGAATTAGATCAGAAAACACCGGTGGTGTTGATTAAGGATTAGCTGGGCAGTTAAGGTAAACAAAAATGTCAAGTTTCTTCTATTCTGTGAGACTGACCCAGACCAGTTCTTCATTCATGTTGAAAAGTTGGCACGGAGTATGGAATGGCCTGAAACACAATGGGTATCTCTTCTTCAAGGTCAGTTGGTGGGAAAAACACAGATAATATATGTAGCTATACCTTTGTGTGACAGTTTTGACTATAACAAGGTAAAAGCAGCCATCCTTACTGCATATCAATTTGTTCCTGAGGCTTATTAGGCAAAAGTGTAGACAACTGAGGCGAGACCTAAGTCAAACTTTTCTGGAATTTGCACAAGGGAAATATAATATGCTTAATAAATAGTTAGATGCTGAAAAGATTAGTGATCTGGACTCTTAAAATTTACTCTTAGTAGTCTTAGTAGAAGAATTTGGATCTTGCATACCTTCTAATGTGGCTTTATATTTAGCAGGTAAATTACCCAGAGATATTTATGAGATGGCTAATTAGCAGATGAATATGAGTTGATGCACAAAGTAACTTTCAAAAATAAATTTGAATCAAATAGACAAGAATATGGTCGAGCACTAAACTCCGTCAGATTTGGGTCCCACATGTACCCAACAGCAAATCAAGGAAACACTTTTTCAAAGGTGCCAGGTGGTAAAGAGAGTAATGTGAAACCCAAAGAGACTCACACTAGTAATAAACCTCACCCAGAATTGAAACAGTGTTCCTACTGCCATAGGAAGGGTCATGCTGTAAAGAGTTGTTGGTTTCTTCACCCAGAAAAAGAGGCCTATGGCACTCACAGTGTGTGAGGGGAGGAAAACCAAATGTGGAGCAAAAATAATAAAAAAAAACACTTGCTATAAATCATTTTGGAGAGATTATATCAAATGGGAAATTACAGTGTGCAAATGGTTTGTGGCATGATGTTAAAATATTGAGGGATACAGGAGTCTCCCAATCTTTACTATTAGAGAGTGTTTGACAATATATACAGTCTACAGAGACTGGGGAGGTAATAATTATACGGGGAATCACTGGAGATTTCCAGACTGTACCCTTGAGGGAGTAAACCTTGATCGTGATTTTATTAAAGGCAAAAGTTTAGTAGGTGTAAGTCCTAAATTACCAGTTGCTCGCATTGATCTAATTGTGGGGAATGATCTTGCTGGTAATCGAGTTAAAAGAGATGACCATCCAATAATGCTAACTAAGCCAGAGGTGATTAGGGCACGAACAGATTCTGAGAAAGAGGTAATGTGCCGTGACCCAGTCAAAATCATATATCACAAACTTTCAATAATGTAAGTCAGGGCACAAAATTAGAGGTTAACAAATCAAATAGTGGAGTGGATCTTTGAAACACCTTTATGGCCATGTTGGAAGAAGCAGATGGGAACAGGATGAGGAGCACCTCCACCAAACCACCTAGGAAAAGGTGTAGGGGAGAGTGTAGTCCAGTTATCACATCTGGCTCTTCAGACTTAAGATCAAAATAAAATTTTATTTATCAGCAAAGAACTGATCCTAAGTTGACTGACTTGCATAATAAGGCAGTAACAGAACTAAAAGCAGAATCGGAGGCCATGACTTAGTAGTAGTAGTAGTAGTAGTAGTAGTAGCAGTACGCATCCATCAGTCTCAGGAGACTATGGAGTTGCGCTCTGGTTGTCGGTCTGGACACTTCTGCATCAACACTAAAGAGGTGTTGATGCAGAAGTGAAGACCGAGGAGATCACCTGTGTCACAAACTTGGAAGGTAGTTTATAAAGTAGTACTACCGAGGGTTATAGACAAAAAGTTCTAAGTGTAGCCCATGAATCATAAATAGGTGGTCATCAGGGTATTGCAAAAACATATAATAAAATAAACAAGTATTTTACCTGTCCTGGATTAAAGTAAGATGTCATCCAGTATTGTAATGAATATTCTGTATATGCAAAAACCGGCAAACTAAACCAAGTAATAACAAAAGGCCCTTTACAGCCAATTGTTGTGGCTGAGGAACCCTTTACCCATATTATTGTTGATGTAGTAGGCCCATTGTCTAGAACCAAGAGTGCTAATATGTATATCATCACCAAGATGTGTCAGACAACACGTTTCCTGAGGAAAAATGCTACAACAAAAGTGCTAGTACGGCACATAATGAAATTTTTTAGTATTTTTGGTTTACCAAAAGTAATGCAGACAGATAATGGTGCAAACTCACTTCCAAAGGTTTTCAGCAGTTTGTGGCGAGTTGGCATCCTCCATAAGACATCCACTACTTACCATCCTGAGAGCCAAGGTGCTTAGGAAAGGATGCACCAAACCCTTAAGCAAATGCTGAGAACCAGTTGCATGGAAACTGGCCGAGACTGGGATGATGGTCTTCTACTGATGCTCATGGCACTGAGGGATACTTATCAGGAGTCCCTGTGTTGTTCACCCAACTCATAAGTTTTTGGCCATGATGTCGGAAGTCCCAAATGTGTTGTGCAGGTAAATTATATTGATAAATTACAAGACAAATTAAACAAAAACAGGGCTAAAACCTTGATTTATCTTAAAGAAGTTCAAGGCAAAATGAAAGCAATATGATAGAATGACAAAGCAACGAAATTTTGAGGCAAGTGGTGGTAATAATGGCACGACAGGGACCAACATTGTTGCATAGGTTCCAAGGTCCATATACAGTGATAAACGAACTCAGTCCCACCAATTATGTGATCCAGACACCTGATCTCAAGAGAGAAAGGAAAAGGTGGTGCATGTGAACAGAATGAAACTTCTGTGTTACACAGAAGGGAACTACTAATGCCAACCAGGTGCTTAGTGTAGCCCAGGTAGTTGAGAATAATGGGGAATGTGATTTTGATAATGTACCTAATATTCATGTACCTTATTTAAGCAATGGGGAGTGGTTGTCAAACATCCAGAAGTTGGTGGAACATTTGTCATCAGAGCAGAAGCAGAACTTGGAGTAGTTGCTAACTTCTCATGCAAACATCTTTGGGGATATTCCCACCCAGACTACAGTTATTCACCATGACATCGAGATGACAGACAACCAATCATTCAGGTCACACACATACAGAGTCAACCCTGCAAAGTTGAATCTCATCCGGAAAGAAGTTGACTACATGCTTCAACATGGATTGGTGAGACCTTGCAACAGCAGTTGGAATAGTCCTTGTATTTGGTTCTAAAGAAAGAGCGAACTCACAGGTTGGTCATTGACTCCCGTAAGCTAAATGTAATGACTGTAGATGATAATTTTCCAATACCTAGATTGGATGATTAAGAGACAATGTTGGTAAAGCCAAGTTTGTAACCAAACTAGATTTGTCAAAAGGGTACTGGCAAATTTCTTTAAAACCATGAGCACGGGAGATGAGTGCATTTATAACTTCAGATGAGTTGTATGAATTCATTGAAATGCTTTTGGGCTGAGAAATGCCCCAGCAACTTTCCAGCGTCTTATGAACTTAGTGTTAAAAGACATACCATAATGTAAAGCTTACTTGGATGATATTGTAATTTATCATAATAGTTGGGAGAACTATTAAGCACTAGGCTTAAGCACTAAAAAGCATTAGGCACGAAACTATGAAGATGTAATTAGATAATTTTTAGTTTCATTTTAGGATAAGAGAAAAGTTGGACAGCTTTTCACATCGTTAGGGAGTGAGTTTCATTGGCTATCTTCTTATCTTGAGGTTATCTTGAGATGATTTCGGGGCTCATGTCCGAAATCATAAATAAATATCTCACCCCCAGGCAAGCAGCCCATGACAGCTGACTAACTCCCAGGTCATTTACTGCTATGTAACAGGTGTATCAGGGTGAAAGAAACTCTGCCCATGTTTCTCGCCGGCGCCCAGGATCGAACCCGGACCACAGGATCACGCGCCAGTGTTCTATCTGCTCAGCCGCCGGCTGATCAGGATTAGAACTGGCAGGATTGCCAGTTCTATGCACAGTTCTATGCAGTTTGTGATATGCAATTTCTTTATTTGCATAGAGTGTTTACACAGATTAAGTTTGACTCTGGAGATATCAAAGAGATATTTATTTCTGGTGCGACATTTATAGGTTCTATTACATCTGTCCAAGGAGAGTTTCAGAACAAGGTTTGCATTTAAGAACAGGGTTTTGTAGATGTAAATGGAACAAGAGAATATGTGGAGTGAGTTTATGTTTAGCATGTTTAGGCATTTAAAAAGAGGGGCTGAGAGTTGTCTGAAAGCAGGATTTGTTATTGTTCTCATTGCAGATTATTGCTGGGTGATGATGGGCTTGAGGTAGTTTGCAGTGGTTGAACTCCATGCACAGATACCACATGTAAGATAGGGATAGATTAGCGCGTAGTATAGTGAGAGGAGAATAGAGTTTGGAACATAATATCTCATTTTAGAATACCGAAAATTTAGAACCGTATTTGAGACTCCCTTGGTTATGTGTTTAATGTGGGTGCTGAAGTTCAGTCTCTTGTCTAAGTAAAAGCCAAGGAACTTTCCATCATTTTTTTGCTGATGTTAACATTGTCTATCTGAAGCTGAAATGCATTTGTTAATTTGCTTCCAAATAAGATGTATTAGGTCTTTTTATGTTTAATGTGAGTTTGTGGACTTTTTTAATTAATTATTTACAACATTATTTATTGGGTGTTGGTTGGGGGTCTGAGTAGATGAGGGAAGTATGTCAGTATTGTCAAATAATATAGGTTTAAGAATGTTAGAGACATTAGGCAGATCATTGATATAAAAAAGAAATAGGAGTGGTCCTAGGATGCTGCCCTGTGCCCCTCCTACGGTAAATGGTAAAGTGGGAGATGTATATCATTGACAACTACATATTGGTGTCTGTTACTAAGATAGGATCGAACATAGATCTGACCAAGGCCTCGGATTCCGTTATGGTGGAGTTTAAATAAGAGATAGTTATGGTTAACAGTATCAAAGGCCTTTCTCAAGTCAATAAAGAGTCCAATCAGAAACTCATTTCAGTCAAAGCCTGAGTAGATTATATCAAGCAGACTATTAATTGCAACGTTTGTACTCTTTTGGGAGCGGAAGCCAAACTAACAGGGACTTAGTATGTTGAATTTTGCGAGGTAGGAGTAGAGCTCTTTGTAAATCATTTTTTCTAATAGTTTTGATAACAGGTAGATTTGATATTGATCTGTAATTTTTTATGTGTGTCGGATTGAATCCTTTATGACCTGGCGTTACTCATGCTTTTTAAGGATATCAGGCAAAGTATGATTTTTTAGAGATTTGTTGAACAGCATAGCTATGGGTGGTGCAAGAGCATGGGCGGCACTCCTATATAGGAGTGGTCCTATATAGCATTTCACTAATGTTCCCAGCTTTGGTTTTTAGTGAGTGAATGATGAACACAACATCTGTCGGGCTGACTGGTGAAAGGAGACGAGAGTTTGGATAGCTGCCTGAAAGATATGTGGTAATATGTGTCTGAGTCTGTCGGACGTTTCTGGCAAGGTTAGCACATCCGATGAAAAGAAGCTATTAAATTCAGTTGCCGTTTCTAAATCTGTTGCAGGTGTATAACAATCCTTGGAGAGTTTTATCTGGTTATGTGAATGTTGTTTAGAACCTAGGATGTTAGAGATGGCTTTCCATGTCCTTTTCATTCTGCCTTTCGCTTCTTTGAATGTACTCTCATAATAGGAAATTTTTGCTTCTCTATTATACTGGTAAGCATTGATGAGTACCCCTTAACTACTTCCTTTGTAACTTGACCTATCCTAATTTTTTTCATATTCATGATTCATATTGATTGCTTTGAGTATGCCACTTGATAGCCAGGGATTGTTAAATCTTTTGCCAGTTACTTGTTTGGTGAGGAAAGGACAATGAGGTTTTGTAGAGAAAGTTTCGGAATTAGAGTTTCGGAAAGGAAGAGGTTACCTAATGAATTTATATCCTGTGTATTATTGAATTCAGATTCCCAGTTTATGTTGTAGCTTGCATTTGTGATATGCCTATTGCTGCTTCACTGTGTAACTTGAAGATAAATTTCTTGTTAGCTGGTGGTGTTAATTTTTGCTATGAAGAAGGTGGTATAGTGAGTGGTCAATTGTTCTGTCAGTGATTTTACCAGATGCTAAGGGAGATGCTATTTTAGTCCATAAATGATCCAAGGTAGTAGCGGATGTTTGATTTGGGTGGGCTTGGTGATTGTGGGGATTTGCATACAGGAGTTCATGCTGTTCAAGAAATAGTCGTCTTCATAGCTATTTTGTTGACACAGGTCAATATTGAAGTCACCTACTAGAATAATGTGATTTATGTGAGATTGTTGTTTACGATAAGATTACTTAGGTTATCTGATAATGCAGTTGTGACGGACAGCAGTGCCAGCTATGATCCAGGTTCCGAGTTAAAATAGTTGACCTTCCCATTATATTAGTTTCCCATCTTCTAGTCTGCTGCTCTGGGAGGTGATGAGGTACCGGTGACTAGTGACGGATAGGAGTGAAGCAGAGAGAGAGTGAAGCAGTACACAGGTCGACCTTGTGACGCCTCTGTGGGAGTGTACTAGCCAGAGAACTAGTGAGTGCTGGAAGACTTCACTGTTGGAGTGTGATAGTCAAAGAGCTAGTGGAGCACTGGAAGACTTCATTGTTGGAGTATGCTAGCCAGAGGGCTAGTGGAGCGCTGGAAGACTTCACTGTTGGAGTATGCTAGCCAGAGGCTAGTGGAGTGCTGGAAGACTTCACCGTGGAGTGTGCTAGCCAGAGGGCTAGTGGAGTGCTGGAAGACTTCATTGATTGAGCATGCTGGCGAGTGGGCTAACGGAACACTGAAAGACTTAACTGTGTGAGCGTGATAGTGAGTGAGCTAGTGGAGCGCTGGAAGATTTCACTGTGTGAGCATGCTAGCGAGAGAGCTATTGGAGCGTTGAACGTCTTCACTGTGTAAGCGTGCCAGCGAGTGAGCTAGTGGAGCACTGGAAGACTTCACTGTGTGAGCTTGCTAGCGAGAGGGCTGCTGCAACTCATCTCCGAATTGACAGTATGTTTTAATACTAAGTGTAATAAGTACATTTCCTGACTGGCATACATAGTACATAATTGCACTAATGGGGCTGTACATTTACCTCCCCATTTATTCTCCTCGTTTTCTGTTAAGAAACTCAGAATTTTAGGATGAAATTTTAAAGTTCAGTTGGCGAAGCGTAGCAAAAATGTCCAAAGAGTTTGCAAGCAGGGGTTTGAAGAATAGGGCGAGGATGCAGAAATCTTGAGCGAGGAACTGGAGACGAGGTGAAGAGGGGAGATGAAAGATCGGTGGCCAACCACCGAGGATTTTAACTTGAGGCGAGTGAAGTAGGGTTGAGTTGGGCGTCATTTGCAGTACACACAGGTGCCGGGCACTCAAGCAGCTGGCAGTTGATGGTTGATTTCAGATGTTGATGTTAAATCATGTCGTTAGTGATCTTCTTTTTTGTTGACGATTTCAGCAAACTCTGATCATTGGTCTTCTTCTTGGGCTTGTCGGTCTTGGTCGTGGTGGTCTGACCTTGTGATGGCTTTGTGGTGCCTATCGTTGGGGGTTGTTGGTGCGGTGTCGTGAAGGAAATCGGCAGCTGAGTAGTGACATTTCCGTAGATCGCGAAGGTTGAGTTCTTGAAGGTTGAGTTCTTGAAGGTTGAGTAGCAGTAGTAGGTACTGTAGCAGAAGGGACTTCATAGTATATACCCTCTACAAGGTCACACCAAGGGTCCATTGCAGCTGAATTCACCACTCGGACGGGTGAAGGGTCAGCAACAGCTGGAGAAACGTGTGGAGCAGGAGCTGACAGTAAGTCTGAAAGCGTGGCCGCGTTCACAGTGATGTCATGGTTAGCAACTGGAACTGTAGCAGAAGTGAGGGTCTCAGGAGGCAGAATCTTGTGAGCTGAAGGCACTAGAACAAGATCTGAAGTCTGCATTGAAGTGGCAGAATCGTCGTCGGGTGAAGAGTTGGCATCCTCTAAAGGGTCAGTTGCAGGAGTTGAACCTGGAGCGTTGAAGACTTCTTCAGAAATATTGAAGGTAGGGAGACCGTTCGCCTTGTAAAGAATTTTCAGAATTCTCACAAATTCTCGGGGGTTAGTGCCAGCAGTCATTCTGGCCGTCGCCGTCGACCACCCCATCCACCTGGGATGGGGTGGAGGCGGCGGCGTCTTGCTCAATGAGTGGCCGGGTGACTGGGATCTGGGTCACCATTGGCTAGTAGAAGCAGTAACAGGATGTTGCTGGTGTGTGGTGGTGATAGTTCCTCCTTCCTGAAGCTTCGGGAAAGTGGCTGCTTGGATATTGAATGTAGAGGTTGAGGTGGTAGCTGAAGTGTTGGAGCTGGTGTCTGCTGCAGAGATAGAGCAAGATTTGGATTTCTCCTGGGTCTCCAGGTTTTTTATAACTTCTTGTCTGCGTGGACATTGATGGGAGATTGCGACATGTTTGCCGTTGCAGAGCAGGCACTGTGGTTCTTTCGAAGTGCAGATCCAATAGTGGTGGTTTTTGGCGCAGATGCTGCATTTCTGGATAGTCTGTTGGTACTTGTTGGTTTGGTGAGAGTAGTCGTAGCACCGGAAGCATTGGGTTGATATTGTAGTTTCTTTTCTTCTTCACTCGGAATGATGGGACGTGAACTCCATAGCAGAAGAAGCCATCTGTGATGAATTTGAACGTCTGATTCACATTGCTGAAGGTGACCTTCAAGGTGCGGCTGTTGCACAACACGGTGTCGAGTACATTCAAGCCTGGGTTCTCGTTCTCGACGTTCTCTGCAAGTTCTCCGGTGTAAGGTTCCTCATCTATCCGCTCTATGATCCAGTGGCTGAGCTCACTGACAATGACAGACCGGGCACGAAGCATCTGGCGTGGGAAGTGGAAAATGAGGTAGTGCTGTGAACGAAATCGAAACGAAAAACGAAGATGGTGCCTTCTTGTTCGATGTCGTCAGGTGTTACTTCAGCTACATCCTTGAACAGCTTCAGTAGGGTTGGTTGGTGAACGATTGATTGTCGAGGGGCGTACCTCTGACCTTGAAGTGGTTGTGATGCATGGTGGACGAAGGATCTCTCTCAAAGAATAAACGTCACTGGAGATGGCCTCCCGTCTCTACCCGGCATAAAACGCCAAGGTAGGAGTGGGGTCTGACCATCTAGAGTGACGCAAGTCTTGCTGCCAATTATTTACTCACCCTGCAGTGCTAGGTGCGAGAGAGAAGAGCTGGACCAGCGAGAACACGTCCGGCCGTGACGGTTACAAGCTCTGTGATCGTGATCAAGTTCAGTTTGCTACACACAATACACAAATTTTAAAAATCAGGAATTTCTTTTTCAGTGCGTTGGCCGTCGCATGTGCGTTGCCACGCGTTGCTGTGGCCGTCGCATGTGCGTTGTGCGTTGCATCGTCGCATGTGCGTTGGCCGTCGCATGTGCGATGGCCGTCGCATGTGCGTTGCTGAGCCACAGCAACCTTCCCTGTCCGCCAGTCATCCCCACATTTTGCCCCCTCACCTGTATCCTCGGCCTCCCAACCTTTCCCAACTCCACCATCCTCTCATCCTCCCCACCATTCCCCACTCCTCTCACCCATTCCTCTCTTCCTTCCCATTATGCCCCACTCCCTTGTCCCTTTGGCTCTCATCCTCCCCCACCATTCTCTATTCCCTCGTCTCCACCATCCCAAACTCCCACATCCCCTCGGCCTACCCCACCATTACCCCCTCCTTGTCCCCTCGTCCTCCCCACCATATCTTCCGTCCCCTCGACATCCTCACCATTCCCCACTCCCTCGTCCAATGCCTTTCCAAATGGTCCGATATTCCCATCAGAAAATTGGGAACATCAGGTGATCTGATGTTCCCATCAATGAAATATGAGAAAAATAGTTAAAAAATGAAATGAAAATATGAAAAAATAAAAAATTAAACTATAATCACGAAATGAACGGAATGATAAACAACACAGCTCAATTCCAAAGCAATTCACACAAAATAATTAAATCAAAATGAAAATAAATTGAATTCTATGAAAATTCAATTTATCAATGCAATCGGAAACACTGAAATGGAATTGAAACATATTTAGTAGAGTTTGTGGTGCTCTTACGTGCAACAGATGGCGCTGTTTTGAAAAGGAAGCACGTTTTAACGTGTCACAGGTTTGGCATCTATATAGCAGGTATAAAAACACGTGCGTATTCGAATGAAACGTTGTGTCAAAATTTAAAAGCAATCGGTGGAGAACTTTCGGAGATTACAACATGTGTTGCTCTTACATCCAACAGATGGCACTGTTTTTTGGAAAAAAAAGCATGTTTTTTACTGTTTCAGGTGAGGCATGCATATAGTAGGTATATAAAAACACGCGCCAATTAGAATGCAACGCAAAAACATAGTTGTTTAAAAAAAAAACATTTTTTTCCGGTCACAGACGTGACATCTATATAGTATGTATATAAAACCTGCTCGGATGCAAATGCAACGTTGTGTGAAAATTTAAAAGCAATCGGTGAAGAACTTTCGGAGAATAGCGATTTTGAACAAACGAACATTTCCATTTTTATTTATATAGACTAACAATACCCGTCACATATTGCTATGGCTCATTCTGGTTAAGAGAGAAAGAAAGAAAAGAGACAGCTCACGTTTCTAATATGTTTAATTTCACAATGCTTGTGTGTATACAATATTTGTTGTTGTTCCATTGTCTGTGGAGATATAGAGATTGTCTGGTTTGCCGGCTCTAGAACACGCAACATATAATTGTCCACGTGAGAAGCAGTCAGTGTCTAGATTTAAACTGCACAATTCTAAAGATTGGCCCTGAGCTTTGTTGATGACGATTGCAAACGCTAATCGAATTGGAAATTACAATCTCTTAAATTGAAATGGTATATCTGTTGGAATCATAAAAATGCGAGGTATGTGGACATCTTCCCCATTGAAAGGTCCTGCCAAGAGTGTTGTTTCAATGACGTTGCTGATTAATTGTTTACGGCAAGGTGCGTGGCGTTGCAAAGTTTTGGCTGGTTGATACTTCGCAACATGATAATTGGCAAGCCGATTTTCAATTGCCGTACGTGTGATGGTATCCCTGGCAGTTCGAGTGAATTAAAAAATTCTGTTGGATAATTAACCACTTCATCTGCTATCACAACAGTGTCGACGGACTTGTATGTGACTGCCTCGCTTTGAATGTTAGACTGAATTATATTGTTAAGGTCGTATACGTGTTGTTCTTGACCACAAGAATAGCTCGATCACTCAGCCAATCGTGATTCTTATAATTGGTTTGAATATTAGGAAATACTTTTTCAACAAATTTTTCTTTTGACGTCACTAAATGGCTGAAGTTATGAGGCAATGAAATTCATTCTGAGATCAGATCAACCGGCACGTTTACGTTCCCAATTTCCAGAAATTGATGTGAGAATATCTCAGCTGATGGATCGTTTTGCAGCTGAACATGCATATTTGGAGTTAATTTTAACGTCTTTACGTGGTGCCACAAAGTAAAGTATTTCAGTCAAGCTTTTATTTCGTCCACTGGTGTCGATCGAGGAATTACAGGTAATGTTTGCCTGAAATCTCCTGCAAGCAATATTAATTCGTTCCCAAATGGTCTGATGTTTCCACGCAAATCTTGCAATGATCGATCAAGAGCCTTGAACGATTTTTTGTGGGGGCATTATGCATTCATTTCTCCCATAACTATGTTGGAGATGAAGGAGAGCCAGTGGTCAATATGATTGCAAACAATGCACAAATTTGATTTGGATGTGACGTGTTGGTCTCGTCATTAATGCATACATCCCAGTGTCGGTCGTTCTCCAATAAATTCAGAGCTTGACATGCACTACGGGAAGTGGCGTGTGTTACGCCGTTGACAAATCTCAATTGCTGGAAAGACGTTGAGCCGGGCACATTTACCAACAACATGCGAAGAAAGAAGCATTCATCCTGATTAGGATGCACGGCGTACAGTCTGCCTATAGTAGTTTACTTGAATATGTCAGGTTGTCCGTCGACTCGCTCTCCTCGTTTGCGTCGTTCAAACGATTTTCTACTGGCATTCCATGTGTAATACGTTGGCACTTCCGAAGACAGCAGTGTTTTCGCAAACCCGTAATTTTGACATAACGTGAAGAAAGCAGTTAACGTTGTAGCCGGAGGATTCATAGCTGTTTGTTGCACATTTGCAGCTGTGAAATAAACGTGTTGTCCATTTTCATGTTTTCAAAACAAAAACAAAAAATACTAACGATATTTTTCAGTTCAAACGCAGATCAATCGACACAGCTCAATTTCTTCACCAATTGCACTGAAAAATGGGAACAGTTAAAAACGAAATGAAAAACAATGAAAAAAAGCAAATAAACTATACCCACGAAATGAACGGAATGGTAAAGAACACAGCTCAATTCTAACGCAATGTCAAACAATATAATTAAATCAAAATTAAAATAAATCAAAATCTATCAAAATTAAATTTTTCAATGCAATCAGAAGCATTGAAATGGAATCGTAACATATTTTGAATAGCTTGTGGTGGTCTTACGTGCAACAGATTGCGCTGTTTAAAAAAAAGCATCTTTTTACCTGGCACAGGTGTGGCATCTATATAGCAGGTATATAAAAACACCCACGTATTCTAAGGGAACGTTGTGTCAAAATTTCAAAGCAATCAGTGAAGATCTTTCGAAGATTAAAGCGTGAGTTGCTCCTACGTCCTACAGATGGCACTGTTAAAAAAAAAAAAGTATGTTTTTTCCTGTCACAGGTGAGGCATGTATACTGTAGGTATATAAAAACAATCACCTATTCCAATGCAGCGTTGTGTTAAAATTTCAAAGCAATCGGTAAAGAGGTTTCGAAGATTTGTCCTCACATGAAAAACACAGTTTTTAAAAAAAAAACATGTTTTTTCCCGTCACAGACGTGATATCGATATAGTATGTATATAAAAACCTGCTCGGATGCAAATGGAACGATGTGTGAAAATTTCAAAGCAATCGGTGAAGAACTTTCGAACATTAGCGATTTTGAACAAACGAACATTTCCAATTTTATTTATATAGATAGAGATTTTATACAAAATTTGAAAATATCCTGAGTTACTTTACAATTTATGGATATATTTTAGTTTTGTTTTATTTGTTTTATAAAACTGTAAAATCAATATAGCTATAGGTTAAGTAGTAATTGTAATTAAGAAGCAATAAAATGCTTATCTTCAAAAACTAAGACGGTTAGGTGAAGTCGTGGTTTTCTATTCAGCTTTTCAGGTAAACTCAAATATTCACAATATATTTGACTACGATTTAATACTAAGTGTTAATAAGTACAATTACTGATTGTCATACATAGTACATAATTGAACTTATGGGGCTGTTACATTTACCTCCCCATTTCTGGAGGACGGGCTGGCTACTGGAGCGCTGGAGGACTTCACTGTGTGAGCGTGCTAATGAGAGGGCTAGTGACTAGAATGTACATAGTGTTAATCATCTTTGAAGCTAGCTAAGGGCTAGTGATGCGCTGGAAGACCTCGTCAGAGGAGAGCATATAGTGGTAGTTGTAGATAATGATAAGAGATATTTTTAAGTGTCATTTCATTAATCCTACCTTAAACATTACACTGCATTTCCACCGAGGTTATGGATCTCTGGACCTGATAATGATCATAGAGTTTAAAAGAACCTAGTTACGGATGAGTAGTTCGAAACAGCAGCTATATTAGTACTGGGAAATCTATAGATAGCTCCAACAGTCAAGGAGGATTTAAGGGATTTCATCGAGAACTGAGCAAAGGGATATTCACAATGGTCGTCTCTATCACTAATGACACTATTGAAGATGGAGGTATCTTAGTAATATTAAACTGTTCGACCTCCTTTTTTGTTAAGCAAACAATTATGAATGGTTTTATAACCAGCTAAGTTGTAAAGTTGGGTATGGTCTTTAATTAGCCATGTTTCTGTTAAAATAAAGAACGATAGTTTAGTTCTTAGTGATGTGAATAGTGCATTTATATCATTAATTAAAATGTTTAACAATTGGTGTGACATTTTGGTTGAAAACTGATAGGCTAGTGCTATTTTATAACTAGTTTTTTGCAAAGTTTGATGTGAAATACCTGCTTTAGTGATGATCAATAAGCTGGTTGTTGTAAATTTGTGACAGCAGAATTAGTTCAGGATCAATATCAGCCTGCATGTAGATGCAATGGAGTCTATTTACAGTATTTTTAGCGATTACAGAACAGTAAATTACTAAATCTGCTGAAATTGTAAAATAACTATAGTAAAAAATAAAATAAAACGCAAATACACATATAATAGAAACAAGTAAAAGTAAAAAAAAAAATCACTGTTCTGTGACAGTAATAGCAAATAACCTGGTTGATACCTGATTGATACCTGGTTGATGGGGTTCTGGGAGTTCTTCTACTCCCCAAGCCCGGCCCAAGGCCAGGCTCGATTTGTGAGAGCTTGGTCCACCAGGCTGTTGCTTGGAGCGGCCCGCAGGGCCACATACCCACCATAACAATAAAGTAAATGATAAATGAAAAATGAATAATATAAAATGGTGGGATAAACATGAGAAAACAAAAACAAAAAATTACAAATTTAAAAACCTTTTGAAAGGAAAGGCCGAGCTATAGTACATTTTGATTGTTAGATGAAAATATAAGACACATTTTGGGGTTGAGAGGGTTCTATGGAATAGGGGACCCCAGGAATAGGGTTCACTTGGTATCTGGTTGTTCAGCCATTATCCCTGAGTCAGTGAGGAAAGATCTGAGGTGTGCCTCAGTGGTTATTTCATAGGTATTCCCCAGTGTCAGACTTCTTAGCTAGAATTTTATTAACTCATACAAAACAATGTTTAATTGACCCAATTAGAATTTTTACGACTTCACACAGTTTAAAGAAGAGATTTTGTCTCTTCCTGGTCAAACATTCATTCACTTAAACAGAGGTTTTTCTGGTCACTGCAACTCTGATAAGGTCTGATTTGCGTGATCAACTATCTAGTTTCACATGAATTCTTCTATTATTTATACCAGATGATTTGGTACCCACGCCATATGTTGCTTTTGATGTCTCTTGTTTGAATTTCATAAATCATCTTATCACGTAATTCACGGATCACGATGGTAGCACAGTCCTCTCCGTCAGTTTCTTGGGGAAATTGTGTGAGGAGATAATGACAGACTCAAGGAGCTTCTTTTGGTCCGATTCGTCTTGAGAAACCCAACAACAGTCCTCAGCACCCAACAGCGTTGCTGCATATGGTACTCGTGTCATGGAGTGCAATAACAGTGGTGCTGCACATGGTACTCGTGTCATGGAGTTCAATTATAACAGTGGTGGTGCATATGGTACCCGTGTCATGGAGTTCAATTACAGCAGTGGTGCTGCATATGGTGCTCGTGTCATGGAGTGCAATAACAACAGTAGTGCTGCATATGGTACTCGTGTCATGGAGTGAGGTACCAACAACTGTGCTGCATGTTGTACTCGTGTCATGGAGTGCGTTTGCAATAACGGTGTTGCACGGGGTGCTCAAGTCATGGACTGCAGTGGCAACAATGGTGCTGCACGTGGCGTTCGTGTCATGTAGTGCAATAACAAGAGAAATGCTGCACGTGATGCTCGTGTCATGAAGTGCAGTATTAATAACGGTGCTGCACGTAGTGCTCGTGTCATATAGTGCAGTTCCAACAACGGTGCTGCACGTGGTGTTCGTATCATGGAGTGCAGTATTAATAACGGTGCTGCACGTGGTTCTCGTGTCATTGAGTGCGGCATTAACATCGCTACTGCACGTGGTGCCCGTGAAATAGAGTGCGGTACCAGCATCAGTTCTGCACGTGTTACGAGGTAATTAAGGTTTAGGGAGGACCCCGTGGTCACAGGAGGTATCATGGCAAACCCAACAAAAAATTATCATAGCAAACCCAAACAAAAAAACTGAAGCAATGACCCTCATCATAGGGCGTCACCAAAAAATGCTAGAATTGTCGAGCAGTACCCACGCCAGTGGGTATTGCTTGTCCACCAGTGCTTTTGCTTGTGCTGCTCAAGGTAAGAAGAGCTATAGGTGTGGAAAACAATGTAATTTTTGCGCTATGTGTAGTTTTGCACCAGTTGTGGGAACCGACCTGTGAGATTTATATTTAATTTATATGAATTTATATAGAATTTATATTTACGTTCATTTATATATTTCGATAGCAATTAGTATGATGTTAAGTGGACAATATTTCTGCAATAATCTCACAAATCGATCCATACACATTAGGGGGGGTATATTAAATTTATATATGTATATATATATATATGCAGCCAATCAAACTACAGTGTTATCTAAACATATTGGTATACATTGAGGAGGTTCCTTATCTTATTATACAGCAGGCTTAGTCCACCAGGTTAAACTAGGATGTAGACACAAAATTATCCTCTTTTGAGGCTAGCATCCATCACCCAGTAACTGATGTATCAAGTCTTGCTTCCTCTTCTTGTTCCTTTTTTGAGTCGATTATTTGTGTTCTCACCGGTTCGCCCAATATCTACCTAACATTAATGGCCAAAAATGATTAGATAAACGGGTTTCTGAAAAACACTTCCCTTGTGATTGTTGACAGCGTGTTGATGATGGCAGAACACTATCGTGATCGCCATAACACTTCGTCCAAGAGAAATTATAGGAGCTGAACTCGCTCCAACGACTCTGTGGTCTTACAACAATGGCTGACCACTCCCTCCTCACTGATGCCTTGGCACTTTGTACAGATGTCAGTAACTGATAGAAGGGTCACATTTACTTTATTTTGATACTGATAATTAAGTTAATTTAAATGAGATGTTTTTATGATGTTAAAAGTCCAAAGCCTAATGTATTTAAGAATAATTCCCAACACAATAGTTGGTGAATTTATAATAGTATGTGGCAATGATATCCCGTTTTCTATTGACGGAAAACTCCACTACAAGCTACATTTTCTATGGGTTAACTTGTGTATACAATGTAGCAGCACTATTATCTGCCTGTTGAATGTAATAATATTAAATGGTGTCGGATTTTCCGACAACAGTCAGTGAAAGAGAGTTCTGTACGAAGGTCAGGTTATTGGGTTCGAGATGGCAAACACAATTTTGTACCTCATATTCAGAATAATAATAATGTACAAGACCATATGTCGTTGCAACCGAACTCGGATGACTGTGAGTTTGATTACATTTATGGAGTACAAGCAATCACAGAATGGAAGGATCTTCCAAACAACCCAGAGACTATATTTTGCTGGTTTTTGTCTCAAAATTCTCATTGACACTAGATCAAACATTGACATAATATCTGAGTGCTACTATGACAAATTCGATAAAAAAGTACCCAAAGCTTGAGAACTATAATGGTACAGCCACTGCATATGCTTCAAAGGTAGCCTTGCCTGTGATAGGAACTTTCATGTATTTAAGAGTGCAATGCTCACTACTACAGTCCATTATGTTAGGATTGAAAATGAATCTCTGCTCAGTTGCTAGACTTCATCCAAATTGGGGCTACTTTTGCTTTCTAATGCTGTAGCAATGGAATCTGCTAACAATACTAATGTTATTATTACTAAATTTTCTGATTGATTTGAATCCATAAGTTGTTACATTGATAGCAAAGTACATCTGCATATCAACCCAGATAGAATTCCAGTTGCCCAATCACATCGTTGGCAGACATTCCATACTTGCAAGAAAGTTGATGCCGAACTGGAAAGGCTGATGAAACTAGATATCATTGAACCAGTAAAACCCCCAACACCAATGAGTAAGTATAATTGTCACTTCGTCCATACCGAAGAATCTAGACAAGGTACGCATCTGTACTTACCTAATTGTGCTTGCGGGGGTTGAGCTTTGTCTCTTTGGTCCCGCCTCTCAACTGTCAATCAACTGGTGTACAGATTCCTGAGCCTACTGGGCTTATCATATCTACATTTCATATCTACGTGTATAGAGTCAGCCTCCACCACATCACTGCCTAGTGCATTCCATTTATTAACTACTCTGACACTGAAAAAATTCTTTCTAACGTCTCTGTAGCTCATCTGTGTACTAAGTTTCCACCTGTGTCCCCTGGTTCGTGTCCCACCCGTACTGAAGAGTTTGTCTTTGTCCACCCTGCCAACTCCCCTGAGAATTTTGTAGGTGGTTATCATGTCTCCCCTTACTCTTCTGTTTTCCAGGGATGCGAGGTTCAGCTCCTTTAGCCTTTCCTCGTAGCTCATACCTCTCACTTCCGGGACGAGCCTGGTGGCATACCGCTGAATCTTCTCTAACTTTGTCTTGTGTTTAACTAGGTATGGACTCCAGATTGGAGCTGCATATTCCAGGATTGGTCTGATTCTAAAGGCAGTTCTTATGTTGGCCAGTCTAGCATATGCCGCTGATAATATCCTTTTGATATGGACCTCTGGGGACAGGTTCGGTGTGATATCAACCCCAACCCCCAGATCTTTCTCTCTATTTGACTCTCGCAGGATTTCACCTCCCAGATGGTACCTTGTGTTCAGCCTCCTGCTCCCTTTGCCTAATTTTATTACCTTACACTTTCCTGAGTTGAACTTTAGCAGCCATTTTCTAGATCATTCCTTCAGTTTGTCCAGGTCATCATGTAGTCTCTGTCTATCTTCATCCGTCTTGATTCTTCTCATAATTTTTGCATCATCAGCAAACATTGAGAGGAACGAGTCTATACCCTCCGGAAGATCGTTTACATATGTTAGAAACAGGATGGGTCCAAGTACTGAGCCCTGTGGGACTCCACTGGTGACATCTCGCCACTCTGATGTCTCCCCCCCCCCTCACCGTTACTCGCTGTTTCCTGTTGCTTAAGTACTCCCATATCCACTGGAGCACCTTCCCTTTTACTCCTGCCTGTTGCTCCAACTTTTTTAACAGCCTTTTATGGGATACTGTGTCAAAGGCTTTCTGGCAGTCGGCCCACCCTTCTCTTTCCTGCCTAATTTTTGTTGCCAGGTCATAGAATTCTATTAAACCTGTGAGGCACGATTTACCATCTCTGAACCCATGTTGGGGGTGCGTTACAAAGTTATTTCCCTCCAGAGGCTCAACGAGCCTTTTCCTCACGATCTTCTCCATCACCTTGCATGGTATACAAGTTAGGGAAACTGGCCTGTAGTTCAGTGCCTCTTGCCTGTCACGCTTTTTGTAAATTGGGACTAGATTAGCTGTCTTCCAGCTTTCCGGAAGGTCCCCCGTTTCCAGTGACCTGTTATACACTATAGGGAGTGGCAGACTTAGTGCTTGTAACCTCCAATCTGTGCGGACATGCGTGTTCCCAACAAGGCAATAATTGTGGGAAATTTTACCGGTGGGAATTTATTTTAGTTATTGTTATTTGTCTGTTAAATTATTTCTTCAAAAGTATCCTCTACGGTTTTAGATTTATCCCGCCGATAAATCTTCCTTCACATACTTAGGGGGGGTTATAACTTGTACTACATGATAATTAACTCAGTAGTGCTTAGATTTTATTACATTATTTATAAGGTATTGAAATGATTTAAATCTAACAGTTATTGACTAGTTAAATTACACAACAGCTTAGCATAGTAGTTGAAGTTCTCAGTGGCCAGGCCAGACTCGATATGTTCACATGGTCAGTGGTGTCACTAGTACGTAACATAAGACAAGATTCAGTCACATGGTCAATGTCTCTAGGCACATTAGTAATCCACATTAGTAATCACATCCACATTAGTAATCTCCAGTCATCACCATTCACCTGCCAACGAATGCCGTATAAAATCTACTACAACAATGCATTTAATTACAGGCATAGCGGATGAAATAGAATTGACATGAGGGTAATATTAAATTTGCTCACCCTTGGGTGCTATTGGGCATATATTATAATAACTTTAACAGCATGTACAAAGACGGAAGAGCTTTACCAAAAAACTACTGAAATGAAACAATGACTTCCCTGGAACTTAATTCGAGCTGCACAACTCTACGAGAATAACCTAAATGAAATAAAACTCAGGATGACAGTCACCACGTCTTTCAGCTCCGGTTCCAATATGGCGAATCCCCTTCCTTCCTGCTCCAGGGATGCGTCTTACCAAATTCGTTTTTTATTAATAATCGGAAGGAGGAGTTTATTTTAATTTATTTGATAACTGACAGTGTAATTTGTTTAGGGTAGTGCATTTAAGCTATATTCAGTCCTCAGACTGTAGTTTTTATTGTTAAATTAAGTAATAGCGTTTTGTGTGTGAGATGCTCTAGCGATGTGAATATGTAATTTTCATTTTTTGGAGCGGATTTGACACGTACTCCATCTTGTAGTGAACCTCCAAGTAACCTCAAGATGTAGGTCCGTCCTCATGTGAGATTTATTCCCCAACTGACCTGATAAAGGATTCAGTAAAATAAATTAAGTCAAGCAAACGTCATTAAACTTTACTGAAGAGAAGGTAAGCAGCGGGTGAGCATCTTTAGGGAAACGAGGTAAGATGTTGACAGTATATGACGTAAAGAGGGCAGAGGTCTTAGGACTTCACTTGAGTTGAGAGAGTCGGAAGAGAAGGACGTACGTCGTTGCTCCAGAAGAAGGAGATTTGTGGCTTATGAAGAAGAATTTGTGAGACGCTATGTGTGTAACGTGTGAGGAAGCTGTTGGAGGACGATTTGTGACATCTCTTGTAGAGTGGCAACGATATAGGGGCGACTGAAGCCATTTGGGTGGTCGTGCCTTGAGGACCCATGATGTATGAGTCCTTCAAGAAAATCACTTGGGCAGGTGTTTTGGATTGGCACCTGTTCCGTGACCCATCACACTCAAGTCAGGCCTGGAAGGAGCCAATTAGTGGCAGTCCAAGAGGAATTTGTGGGCGACTCGTCAGAGAACCATATTTGGGCGTCATGAACATGGGTCGTCATGGCATCCTTTTGCAGTTAGAACCTGATATACTGTCGTGTATTGCTTGTTACACCATGATCATGTGCCCAGCGATCGTGAAGAGTGTTTGTGAATGTAGATTAGAAAGTTTATGGAGATAATGAAGTGATATAATGAGTTTAAGGCAAATTGGCATGATGAAAGGGGGAACGACATATGCTTGTGTGCCTGGGTTCAGTGGACGACTGAGGAGAGCAAACCTGGACTGAAGAGTCCTAGTTTATATTAGTTTATAATGGTTTATATTTATATTTATATTTATATATTATATCAGTTTATAATGGTTTATATTTGTGTGTGTGTGTCACTTGTTGACAGGTGTGGTAGCTGTATGCACAGCTACAGTTTTGGGACTAAGAGCCACAGGGTGTCCAGAGCCCGTTTGGGAGTTTTAATAACCAAGTTGTTACCTTCAGATTGACCTTGACTTGCTAGGAGTACAATTAACGCCATATGTTATATAGTGGGACATATACTTATAAATCTTTGTCTTATGTACTTGGCTGTTTCCCTGCTCCATGAATTCCCCTTGGCTCAAGTAAAAGCCTCTATTTCCCTAGACCACATTTAAAAGTTGGCAACATTTTCATTTAAAAGAATATTTTTCACACCTCCCCCACACGTGACAGAATTGGGTGGCCTGTCTGGGAGGACCTTACATATTAGGCAGTCTGATCGAAAGTCTGATAAAAGTTGGTAGTCTGTATGTGAAACCGACATAACAGTTGTGTAGCCTATTTCTTCATTTTCACTGGAGTAGAAACTTAGATTTTTAATATTTCGGTGTAATACGAGTTTATGTATTTTATTACTTTATTTATGTACATTTTATTAATCTTTATGAAAAGTGTTTTAAAAAAAAATTCTTCTCTCGGGTGCAAAAAATTACCAGTTGACAGGGCAGTCAAGTGAAATAAGCACTGTCCTTATCAGTTTTCCAAACTAGTTCTCAGTTTAAAAGAGGAAAGTGGTGCTGAAGTTTAATTTTTTTGTTGGAGTCTGCTGTATCTTAGCACACACAAAAAATGGATTAGGTAGCACAGCAAATTGTCGACAATCCTAGTGTTAAGGGTTTGAAAACGGCAAAAAAGTCTATCCAAGTGACTGTTGGCAAGCATTATGGAATATTTTTGCACATGGGTATGGTCAAGATTCTCCTGCTAAGAGAGACAATGATGCACTGGGTAGATGAGCAAATTCTCCCACCGAAAATATTAGAGCAGTCCCCGTCCACCAGTGGTGCAAATGTTGTAACTACAGGAAAGGTGGAGACAGATGCAGTGGCAGGCAGAATAAAGAAGTTGCAGTTGGAGGCAGAAAAAGCTCAGAAGAGGTTAGAGGCAGAGCAAGCTCAGAAGAGGCTAGAGGCAGAACAAGCTCAAGAACTAGCTATGAAGAGGTTAGAAGTGAAGCAAGCACAGAAAAAAATTAGAGTTGGAGATCAGGCTAGCAGAATTGGGAATTAGATAAGAAAATACCGGTGTTGACTTAAGAACACCTGGGCACTTAAAGGGTAACAAAAATGTCAAGTTTCCTCTATTCTGTGAGACTCATTCAGACCAGTTCTTCACTCATTGTGAAAAGTTGGCACGGAATGGCCTGAAACACAATGGGTATCTTTTCTGCAAGATCAGTTGGTGTGAAAAGCACAGAGGATATTTGCAACGCTG
>WNGS01139565.1:0-11182 GCA_020271785.1 Procambarus virginalis
GTGTGTGTGTGTGTGTGTGTGTGTGTGGTGTGTGTGTGTGTGTGTGTGTAGAGTGTAGGTGCTGTATGTGTGTGTAGGGGTGTCGGTGCTGTATGTGTGTGTAGGGGTGTAGGTGCTGTGTGTGTGTAGGGGTGTCGGTGCTGTAGGTGTGTCTAGGGGTGTAGGTGCTGTGTCCGACGTTTGGGGGAACAGACGTGTGCTGGGCACCGGGGAGGAGGGGAAATAATGTGTTGACCATAGGAGGACGAGCCGTATCGAACCGATGTAGAGGAAACGCCTGAGTCCTTGTGTCGAAGGAAGGGGCAACGGCCTGTGTCAGCCATGGAGTAGACGAGCTGTGTGACACTAGCTGCACTAACGCTATAATCAGGAGTCCGTAGATCGTTTCTTTGAGTGTGCCAACGCGATATAACTGTCGCTGAAGGGAGCTCTTTACTGTGTGGTGGTCGGTTACACCTGCATTGTTATGGTCTCGTCGTTCAGGGGACCGGTGATGATACTGTTGGTAGTCTCTCATCTGCCAGTTCTTCCCAGGAGGGAAATGGGTCTGTAGTTACTTGCCTGGTATTTGTTTTCTGGGGGATTTTGAATCGTGGATCATCTTTTCAGCTCTACAGAAGTCAAGTATGCGCCCTCACGCCAGGTTCACTGATCATGTATACTTAGGAGAGAGAGATTGTAATTCTGTGGTTGAAGTTGAACTTGGTGAGAATACCTGAGGGTCCAGGCGGCCATATTTTAGCACCCCGTGACATTTCTAGACGGGATATATTGGTCTGGTTATCGAGTGGTTCTCAACGAGGTTTGCTGGATCAAAGGTCGAGGACTTTGTGGGAGCGAATAGTTATTGGCTCTCCAGTCGTCGACCTGCTCGTCCTCCTAAGGTTTCATAACGTCAAGAAAACGGTCAATTTAAATATCCCCAGTTTGCTAACTGTTGGTAGTAACTAAGTGATTGTAACCTATCCACCGCTGCCCACTGGATGGGGGGCGGTGTGCAGGACAAACATGTCAATTGTGACACTAGCTCTCCACATATGTCAGTTGCTTAATTTAGAACCTGTACTTGAGGTCGATCTCGAACCCATTGTTGATGTGACGACTTATATTGAATTTTGTAACTAGCTCATCAAGATTGTAACTTGCTTAGCTAAATGAATTGTGGGGTTCAGTCCCTGAGCCCATTATGTGCCTCTGTAACCCTTCCACACCGCCACAAGATGGGTATGGGGTGCTTAATAAATGAACTAAACTAAAAAAAACTAACTTTAAAAGTTAGCTTTAAAACTTTAAAAGCTCTCTAATCTATCTGAGGATCCAAAACCGAAACGGGACGGTACGTCACTCTCGCGAGCCGCCTCCATTTTCCAGTACGACAATTTTGAGCCTTAGTAACGCTACGAGCGAAAAGCGACGTTCTCTGTAAGAGAACAGGTTGGGCCGAGACCGTCAGACTCTTCAATGCTACGTAATTCAATGCTTTCAGTGTCGTTTGGAAAACTGTACTTACCTAATTGTACTTACCTAATTGTGCTTGCGGGGGTTGAGCTTTGGCTCTTTGGTCCTGCCTCTTAACTGTCAATCAACTGGTGTACAGATTCCTGAGCCTACTGAGCTCTATCATATCTACATTTGAACTGTGTATGGAGTCAGCCTCCACCACATCACTTCCTAGTGCATTCCATTTATTACTACTCTGACACTGAAAAATTCTTCTAACGTCTCTGTGGCTCATCTGGGTACTAAGTTTCCACCTGTGTCCCCTTGTTCGTGTTCCACCCGTGCTGAAGACTTTGTCTTTGTCCACCCTGTCAATTCCCCTGAGAATTTTGTAGGTTGTTACCATGTGTTCATGAGGTCGTCCGCTGCTGTGGGTCTACGTTAATACACTGTTCTTATGGGTCCTCTGTGTCAACAGACTGTTCACGGGGATACTCTGTTCTTCACAGTCTACATGAGTGACGTAGACACAAGGGAGGAGGGGGGAGGGGCTATACTGAGCTCTGGTGTTCCATTTTCCTCCAGAAGGCCCCTGGGGCCCCTTCTGTGGGCCTCTGGGGCCCCCCTTCTGTGATGGTTTGCTTAAACATTCTTCTCCCTCATCAGCGGCCGTCAGCTGGCAGATGGTCAACATAATTACCTATCTTGCCTCGCAGCGCGATGGGGGGAGTGGGGTAAGAGAGAGAAATGAGATGAGAGAGAAATGAGATGAGAGAGAAAGGGGGAGGTGAAGAAGATATTGGGTTGCGAGTCAGAAATACAGAGGATCTTTCCTGGCATCTATGTGACTTATTTGCGTGCGTATGTTTCACCTAGTTGTGTTTTTGCGGGGGTTGAGCTTTGCTCTTCGACCCGCCTGTCAACTGTCGATCAACTGTTTACTAACTACTTTTTTTCCCCACACCACACACACCACACACCCCAGGAAGCAGCCCGTGACAGCTGACTAACTCCCAGGTACCTATTTACTGCTAGGTAACAGGGGCATTCAGGGTGGAAGAAACTTTCCCCATTTGTTTCTGCCTCGTGCGGGAATCGAACCCGCGCCACAGAATTAAGAGTCCTGCGCAATATCTACCGGGCTACGAGGCCCCATGTGTGCGTGCCTGCGTGCAAGCATACACATTACTTCCTACCAAGTGTATTTTCAGTCATAAAAGGCAGAGGAACCGCAATGTAAGTTTTACCCTTCAAGGAAAATTACCTCTCCGTACTCAAGCTCTGCCTTGATGTTTAATGTCACTTGTTCACATATTAAAATTATTCATAATAACGTTTGAACTTTATACTCCCTCTCGTGCTGCTTCTGTCTCAAAGCAGAGGAAGACTCGAGTCGTCTTGGTCTTAGCGAGGTTTCTGTCCCCTCAGAGATGGTCTTGAGACGCCTACGATATCATATAACAGATACACCGACCCAGTCAATCTCCCCACTGGATACTGTCCTCGGATACAAGTCAAGATCGCAAAATGTTCAGATAAGATTTTTTAGACTTCATTGGTGGTAAGATTTTACATATCGCAGCATCTCTAGCTGGCCTGAACTGAAGTGTGTTCGTAAATAATAAAGATTTTATGACATAAACATACCAGAACATAACACAAAATTTGCCTGAGGACATTTGTATAACTAAATATGAAATATATTGTAGTAATTTAATATTCTGGTTAACCTTAATTGTATTTAAAGATGCCGAGGAACCCAGGAACTGAAACACACTTTTGTCATGCTGAAGAAAGCAAATACCAGTAGATAAACACGCACCTTTTTTCCACCACCGACACAACCCCTCGCTCAAAACACTAACACCCCTCAGACCCTTGGCACTCCCCTCTGATACACACACTCTTGTTTGACACACTCTCCCCTCTGATACACACAGTCCCCTCTGCTTGTGATGTAGTGCCAATAGTCTATCAACCTCCATGATCTCAACCGTTTTTTGACCATACGGTTCCATAACACTCGCCTATTTTCATTAACCCCGCCTCTGCCGTTTGGGAAGGGACCGGGATTTCTGTCTGTGTCGACAGTGTTCATTTATGTGAATGTGTGAATTGTTATATGTATCGGTTTGCATGTATGCTAGTATATGTACTTTCGTAAATGTGTTTGTGGAAAATGTGCTTCAGCTTCAACCACTATTTGACCGGTGGAATAAAAACACATTAGGGCATGTTTATTCCATAACCCTTTCCTAATATGCCTATGTCCATTCTAATCTTAAGATTATAAAAGGGGTTTTCATCTATTGCGCTTTTCAGCAGTTTGTCCCACACATCCACGCCTCAACTTTAAAAATATACTCCTGACCTGTATTCATTCTAAATTTACAGGTGAAGAATTTACCTATTGTCGAGTATGAGTTTGATCTTGTATTTACAAAAAAATATCCGGTTAATTGCTCTTTTGTGCTACCAGCTAGCAACAGGGAGGAATTGCAGGAAAAATCCAAAGACAGAAATGCTCTTATAACTTCATGTTAAAACAAGCAACATGATGTATGTCATGTTAAATATTCAGATGGAACACGAATGAATTCACTCCACTCTACACTTAAGTAAGAGTGGGAACACCAATACCACAGGCTAGAGTGAGGTCGGGTCGACAGTAAAACTCAGGTTGGGTTCTGGTTTGGGGCTTCCAGCATCCCTCGGTGAATTCAGTAGAGTTCCGGGCTGGTCGTCTTTTGCACCATCGTGGTCAAGTCGGATAGGGCAGGAGTCTGAGACTCAGCAGAACGCGAGTTCGAGTGAGTCCATTGGCTCAAAATGATTTTCATTGATGTATGACACCAGTGTAATTTCTTTGTGATATATATATATATATACTGTGTGATATTATATATATATAATATATATAATATTGGTAGTAGTCTTTGTAATGGCAGAGTATGGAGAATTTGTTTTTGAAGATGCAAGGAGTGCCTTGCGAAACGCTTCTCTAGGCGTGAGACTATAAATATAGTGTGAAAATGAACTTTGGAGAGCTAATTTTCAACTTCTCTCGACAGCGAAGAAAAAGAAGAAATATTGAGAAAGATTCGTGTTACAATAATTAATCTTACCCTTTCGGTCATTTTCAACAATATATATATATATATATATATAATATATATATATATATATATATATATATATATATATATATATATATATGTCGTACCTAGTAGCCAGAACGCACTTCTCAGCCTACTATGCAAGGCCGATTTGCCTAATAGGCCAAGTTTTCATGAATTAATGGTTTTTCGACTACCTAACCTACCTAACCTAACCTAACCTAACTTTTTCGGCTACCTAACCTAACCTATAAAGATAGGTTAGGTTAGGTTAGGTAGGGTTGGTTAGGTTCGGTCATATATCTACATTAATTTAACTCCAATAAAAAAAATGACCTCATACATAATGAAATGGGTAGCTTTATCATTTCATAAGAAAAAAATTAGAGAAAATATATTAATTCAGGAAAACTTGGCTTATTAGGCAAATCGGGCCTTGCATAGTAGGCCAAAAAGTGAGTTCTGGCTACTAGGTACGACATATATATATATATATATATATATATATATATATTATATATATATATTATTTATTTAATATATATATATATATAATATAAGGACAGAGCCCCCGAAGCACGAACCCACAAACACACACTGAGACTGCAACACTCCCAACTCTAACACAACTCGATTTCTGGAAATATAATTCACTCAGGGGAAGAGGTTCCCATACGTCAGCCACACCGCCCGCCCTCTTATCCCTCGCATGTTGCTCTCAATACAACTTCACTTTCCGAGGTTTACTTCTGGTATTTCTCCACGATGATTGATCTGGGCCCATGTTACTTTGAAGTTGGATTCACTCTGCAGTTTGAGCAACCTCTGACTTCTTTCAAGCCTCCAGCCTCTCAAATACACACACGCTTTGTTTTCGATAGTTTATTGTGTTCAATCTTTGTTTATGTTTTCCCATTTCAGTATCTGCTTGATTTTTAGCGAAATGCTATACGTAAAAATGAGCGTTCCAAATATCGTAGTTGAGAGTCGGTGATGCGAGTGTGTAGGCCAGCCTGCAGCTTGGCCAACGAGTCACACATGTGCACTCGGCACTTAGTTATGATGTGGGGGTTGGGGGTGGGGGACAACTCGTCCTTTTACAAATACCGTCGCCTTTCGCTCGTAGTTATAACGACTGAAGACTTGCGGTTTTCTCTTCGTTGCCTAAAATTATTTTCGTGTGGCCGCTGTGTAGCCGTGATGGCCGATGCGGTCTGCTGATAGTTTTTGTTTTTTCGTCTCCCTTTGCCAGTCTTCCGTGTGATGATTAAGGTTCAATTAAAACTTATGAGTACATCATGGCAAGTACTTGGGCTTTATATGGCGAGAAAGATATAGACCTCATGTAAGCTTTTATACATATTATATATATATATATTATTATATATATATATATATATATATATATATATATATTTATATATTGGCAAGAATGTATACCCTCTCAGAACTTGTGTGTGTGTGTGTTTGTGTGTGTGTATATATCTATATATATATATATAATATATATATATATATATAATATATATTTATTTATATATATAATAATAATATGCCAACCCTGGAGCAATCTCATCTTCTCTATTTCCTCTTTGTATAACTCTTATTCCTTCTCACCCTATTGTTCCCCCCGTCTCCTTCCCTCAGTTGTTCTCCTTCCCTCTCCTGCCTTACTCTTCCCCTGTTCCCTCCGCCCTCTCATTTTTCATAAATATTATTAAGGGTCATAAATCTTGTGAGGTTGTCCAATACGTCAAAAATGTCTTCCAATAACAACAGCAGTTTGTGCCCTCAGTTTATGGCCAATAACTGTATCTTGGACGGCTTGTGGTGGGTGTGTTGAGGGAGGGGAGGGGGGTTAGAAGAGAGGGGGGAAGGAGAGGGGTAAGGAAGGAGAGGGGGTAAGGAAGGAGGGGTAAGGAGGGAGGGAGGAATTGAAGAAGGGAGTGAGGGTTGGATGAAGGGAGGGTGGTAGGAAGGGCTTGAATGTTAGGCTTTGAGGGAGATTGGAAGGGAAGGAGAGGGTGTGTGTAGTCGGGAGGAAGGAACGAAGGTAGGTTCTGAAAGGGGGAGGGAGAGAGAGAGAGAGAGAGAGAGAGAGAGAGAGAGAGAGAGAGAGAGAGAGAGAGAGGATTGAGTGAGAGAGAGGTGCCTTGTAAGATTTAAGGGGAGGCAGTGAGGTGCGTGAGAAGAACTTTACCAACTGGATTTTCGGGCCTGAGTTCCAGGCTCTGGACCCCTACTCCATGGATGTTGGTTATCTGTTGCTTAATTCTCAGCCCCCTTGCACCTCCTCGACCCTACCTCAGGTGTCGGTGTGCAGCGACTGTAACCAGTTACAGGGAGGAGTTCAGAGAGAAGTCTGAAAACCTTAATGTTTACAGTACTACTCGCGCCTTTGTAATATGTCGTTTGTCCACCTTTTCTCCTCTGTCTTCTAAATCTTACACATTCCTCGTGTTTTTGTGTACATTTTGTCTAGTTTCTTCCGTTCTGTTCACTTTTTCGAGGTGTTCTTCCTTATGACCTTGAGATACTAAGTATCGAACAATTTGCGTGTGTTTAGGTATGATACTTTGCTTCTTGGAGTGGAATAAAGTAAAGGTGGATATGCGTTGCTTTGTTATAAAAAGCGTTAGTATTTCCCATAGGAGTTCTCTGAGTCTCAGGCACTCTTCCTCTACAGTACGTTATTCTTCTTCATCCCATTTTCTTCCTGTCCTTTCATAGTTTCATTAGTTATAAGTTATAAAAAAAAAAATCCCATTGATTGCCGGTTTTCCAAAGAATCTCACATTCAATGTTGACCTCATTTATTGTAATTTCTAGGCTAGTTATGTTATTTGGGAGGCCATAACTTCTCCTTCTTTCCTCTATAGCTCGTCATATCATGATACGAGTATTATGTTGTCTTTACAAGGTTGGTTGATCCTTTATACTACACTCGTGGTGGTGGTGGTGGTAGTAGTAGGCATCCTACAGTCTCGGGAGACTGAGTTGCACTCTGGTTGTCAAGGCTGAAGTGTTCTGTCCAGGGCGCAAAGCCAGGATAGACTTACACTAATTGTAAGTCTACAGATTCCTAGTCTATTTTCCAATTGTTGAAAGCCTCCGCGGGGCAACTGGCCTGACCGCCACTAGCTTTGTTTGCCAATGAAAATTTGATGATGCTTGTTGGAGAAAGCCTATGTTGGCTCTGAGCTATTTCGCTCCTGATGGGATTTCGTGTTGTTTTCTGATGGGAAGAATATCACTTCAACCACTGCATTCTCGCCTCCATCTGTTATGATTGACGTGAAATAAACTAAATATCTGTTTGCGTCTCTCAAAATAATTTAAACATTCATATTTCCATCCCAGTATTCATAACACTCTTCCACACCTCTTTGTTCTCTCTCTCTTCCAATCTTTTAATCCCATGGAAAATAATATGACATTTGTAATCGTCAAATGCTAGTATATTATTAATGCTGATATTATATCATTATGCATATTTCCAGTTCATTCTTCAAATTCACGTGCCTTATTTGTCACTCCATCCACATTTGGGCCAGATTTTTAGTCTCGTTTTCAGTCTGTTTTCTATCAGGGAGACTCGTTAGGTGTGAGTGATACTGATGGGGAAAAGTAGTTTGGATTAAACACACAACTTTGAGATATGAGAGGAATGAGTTAACGGAGAATATCTGAAAAATGTAGTTGCTGAGTTTTACACAGGATAGGTTTCAGTTCTCATGAGAAAGTGGTACTGTTTAGAAGTTAGGTGGGGTGGGCACACACAAGTGCGTGCATGTGTGGGCTACTAGAGAATATTTGTTATTTGCGATTGCAAGATCAAACTATTAGCTCTTGGGCCCCGATTTTGTAACCGCCCGTTGACTCTGCCATTTACTGACTCCCGACCTATTTTTCCTTTATCCTATTTACTATGTATCTTTCTCTGGCACACCCACATACCCAAACTGCAGCCCATTGTAGCTATCTAACTCCATTGTACTTATTTACTAGTAGGTGTGCAGAGGCATTACGTGAAAGAAACTATGCTTATTTGTTTCTGCCTCGACCTGGAATCGAACCCTGGCTCTTTTCACCGTTACTCCCAAGCTCTGAGCTCTGTCCGCTCAAACCGGTGTACTCACCTAGTTGTGCTTGCTGGAGTTTTTGGCTCTTTGGTCCCGCCTCTCAACCGTCAATCAACTGGTGTACAGATTCCTGAGCATATTTGGCTCTATCATATCTACATTGGAAACTGTGTATGGAGTCAGCCTCTACCACATCACTACCTAATGCATTCTTTCTGTTAACTCTGACACTGAAAAGTTCTTTCTAACGTCTCTGTGGCTCATTTGGGTACTCAGTTTCTACCTGTGTCCCCTTGTCCACGTACCTAAATTGGTAAACAGTTTACCTACCCTGTCAGTTCCTCTGAGAATTTTGTAGGTAGCGATCATGTCTCCCCGAGCTCATCTGTCTTCCAGTGTCGTTAGATGCACTTCAGGCAGCCTTTTCTCGTAACTCATGCCTCTTAGTTCTGGTACTAGCCTAGTGGCATACCTCTGCACTTTTTCAAGCTTCGTCTTGTGCATGACAAGGCACGGGCTCCATGCTGGGGCCGCATACTCCAGGATTGGTCGTAATATGTGGTATACAAGGTTCTATATGATTCCTAACACAGGTTCCTGAGGGCAGTTCTGATGTTAGCCAGCCTTGCATACGCCGCAGATGTTAATCTTTTTATGTGGGCTTCAGGGGACAGGTTTGGAGTGATATCAACTCCTAGATTTGTCTCTCTGTCCGTTTCATAAAGGACTTCATCTCCCATTCGGTATCCTGTGCTTGGCCTCCTGTTTCCACCGCCTAGTTTCATTACCTTGCATTTACTCGGGTTGAACTTTAGTAGCCTTTTGTTAGACTATTCATTCAGTTTGTCTAGGTTATCTTGTAGCCTCATCTTCCTCCATCTTAATCCTCCTCCTCATTTTTTTTAAAATCAGCAAACAATGAGAGAAACGGTTCTATACCCCCTGGGAGATCATTTACATATATCAGAAACAGTATGGGTCCAAGAACTGAACCCTGCGGGACTCCACTGGTGACGCCTCGCCACTCTGAAACCTCACCCCTCACAGTGACTTGATGTCGTCTGTTACTTATATACTCCCTTATCTAATGGAGTATCTTCCCTTTCACTTCTGCCATCATCTCCAGCTTTCGCACTAGTCTCTGGTGTGCTACTGTGTCAAAGACTTTATGGTAATCCAATAATATGCAGTCTGTCAACCTCTCTCATTCTTGCCTCATTTTTGTTGCCTGATCGTAAAAGTAAATTCTGTGAGGCAGGACTTGCCATCCCTGATCCCATGTTGATGATGTCACAAAGTTCCTTCGCTCCAGATGTTTCACAATGTTTTTTTCTGCACAATCTTCTCCACTACCATGCATGGTATGCAAGTTACGGACACTGGCCTGTAGTTTAGTGCCTCCTGTCTATCCCTCTTCTTGTATATCGGGACTAGATTTGCCGTCTTCCAAATTTTTGCCAGTTCAATTGTTTCCAGTGATTTGTTATACATCATGAAGGGTGGCAGGCACAGTGCTTCTGCTCCTTCCTTTAGTATTCATGGTGATATTCCGTCCAGTCCTATAGCCTTTGTCACATCCAACTCTAGCAAAAGCTTCCTTACATCTCCACTGGTACTCTCAAACTCCTTTAGTTGTGCCTGGTTAACTATTCCTTTTCTTATCTCTGGAACTACTCCTTGCTCTAATGTGAAGATCTCCTGGAATTTCTTATTGAGTTCCTCGCACACTTCCTAGCCGTTTGTAATGAATCTGTCTGCCTCTATCCAGTGTCATTGCCTGTTCCTTCACTGTTGTTTTTCACCTGATGTGGCTGTGCAGCAATTTAGATTGAGTCTTTGCCTTCCGTCCTATGTCGTTTTCGTATTGCCATTCTGCCTCTATTCTCACCCTGACGTATTCATTCCTGGCACTCTGGTATCCGTCTCTGCTCTCGTGTTCTGTTATTTCTATAGTTTCTCCACGCCATTGTACTTAGGTGCTTTGCGTGTACATCTCTGATTATACAATGGGTTTCTCATCTACATTTCCTTTTTTTCCTTTTTGGACCGGGATAAACTTGTCTGCTGCCTCCTTACACTTCTGCGTGATGAAGTCCATCATGTCATGGGCCGTCTTTTCCTCGAGTTCTGTTTCCCATATTATATCTGTTACGAATTTTTCTTATTTCCTCATAGTTTCCCCTCACGGAATGCCAGCCTTTTGTTTTCAGGTCCCTTCCTGGAGTAGATTAACCCTTCTTCGACCAGATTCTCAAACGTCAGTACACTATGATCTCTCATTCTTACTGCGCGCCTCGAAGGCGGTTTTCCTTATGTCAGAGCCGTTCAGAGTGAAGACTAGGTCGGGTCTCGCTGGTTCATCATTTCCCACTCATTCTTTTGGGTCCCCTGACATGCTGCCTTAAAAAGTTTTTTTTTGTCGCCACCTCCAATACCTTAGTTCTCCATGTTTCCTCTCCTCCATGCGGTTCCTTGTTCTCCCAGTCTATCCTTCCGTGATTGAAGTCCCCCATGATGAGCAGATGGGATCGAATTCTACACGCA
>WNGS01139567.1:0-12420 GCA_020271785.1 Procambarus virginalis
GGTTCAGCTCCTTTGCTTCATACATTCCCTATTAACCACGGATTCTTCCTTTGCTTCTCTGTTTTTTCCTGTTGGGCTGGGACAAACCTGCTTACAGCCTCCTGACATTTTTGGGTGACATAGTCCATCATGTCTTGTACGGACTTGGTTCCGAGTTCTGTGTCCCAATGTATATCCCATAGGAATTTATTCATCTCCTCATAGTTTCCCTTTCTGTACGCCAGCCCTTTGGTTCCCAGTTCTTTTTTGGGGGGTGATAATTCCTAGCTCAACCAGGTACTCAAAGCTCAATACACTATGATCACTCATTCCCAAGGGGGCTTCCAACTTAACTTCCCTTATATCCGACTCATTTAGGGTAAATATCAAGATCAAGCAAGGCTGGTTCATCCCCTCCTCTCATTCTTGTCGGTCCCTTGACGTGTTGACTTAGAAAGTTTCTTGTTGCCACATCCAGCAGCTTAGCTCTCCATGTGTCTGGGCCTCCGTGTGGGTCTCTGTTCCCCCAATCTATCTTCCCATGGTTGAAGTCTCCCATGATTAGAAGTCTGGATCCGTTCCTGCTAGCCACAGAAGCTGCTCTCTCGATTATATTGATGGTGGCCATGTTGTTTCTATCATATTCCTGTCTGGGTCTTCTGTCATTCGGTGGGGGTTATATATGACAACTATTATAATTTTCTGTCCTCCAGTTGCAATGGTGCCTGATATGTAGTCCCTGAAACCGTCACAGTTCTGAATTACCATCTCTTCGAAACTCCAACCTTCTCTTTTAGCAAAGCCACACCACCTCCTCCTCTCCCTTCTCTCTCTTTCCTCACTACATAGTAGCCCTGTGGAAGCACTGCATTTGTTATGATTTTCGTTAGTTTTGTTTCTGTGAGTGCTATTATGTCTGGGTTTTCGTCTAGTGCCCACTCTCCAAGTTCCCTAGTTTTATTTGTAATCCCATCTATGTTAGTGTACATCGCCTTGAAGCTCACTTTCTTCTGTTCAGTTACATATCCCTTGCTTGGCGAGTATTCTACTGGTGTGGGAAGCTGTTCCGTGGGTGAGAGGATCTGTGAGGTGGTTTGCAGGGTCGCAGAGGGTTTTGGGGTGGGGGGTGGGGGTTTAAGGGAAGGGGGAACGGGTAGGGTGTGGGTTAAGGAGATAGGGGGGACATGGAGGATACGGGGTGAGGGGAGAGGAGGAATAGGGAGGGTATGGGATGAAGGGGGAAGGGGGGACTGTGTGTGTGTGTGTGTGTGTGTGTGTGTGTGTGTGTGTGTGTGTGTGTGTGTGTGTGTGTGTGTGTGTGTGTGTGTGTGTGTGTGTGTGTGTCTGTACTCACCTATATGTACTCACCTATATGTGTCTGCAGGATCGACCATTGACTCGTGGATCCCGCCTTTCGAGCATCAGTTGTTTACAGCAATGACTCCTGTCCCATTTCCCTATCATACCTGGTTTTAAAATTATGAATAGTATTTGCTTCCACAACCTGTTCCTTAAGTGCATTCCATTTTCCCACTACTCTCACGCTAAAAGAAAACTTCCTAACATCTCTGTGACTCATCTGAGTTTCCAACTTCCATCCATGTCCCCTCGTTCTGTTACTATTCCGTGTGAACATTTCGTCTATGTCCACTCTGTCAATCCCTCTAAGTATTTTATACGTTCCTATCATGTCCCCCCTCTCCCTTCTTCTTTCTATTGTCGTAAGGCACAGTTCCCTCAGGCGCTCCTCATACCCCATCCCTCGTAGCTCTGGGACGAGTCTCCTTGCAAACCTCTGAACCTTTTCCAGTTTTATTATATGCTTCTGCAGATGGAGACTCCATGATGAGGCGGCATACTCTAAGACTGGCCTCACGTAGGCAGTGTAAAGAGCCCTTAATGCCTCCTTACTTAGGTTTCTGAATGATGTTCTAACTTTTGCCAGCGTAGAGTACGCTGCTGTCGTTATCCTATTTATATGTGCCTCAGGAGATAGATTAGGTGCTACGTCCACACCGAGGTCTCTTTCGCGCGTCGTCACAGGTAGGTTGTTCCCCTTCATTGTGTACTGTCCCTTTGGTCTCCTATCTCCTAGTCCCATTTCCATAACTTTACATTTGCTCGGGTTGAATTCCAGTAGCCATTTCTCTGACCATCTCTGCAACCTGTTCAGGTCCTCTTGGAGGATCCTGCAATCCTCATCTGTCACAACTCTTCTCATCAACTTTGCGTCATCCGCAAACATCGACATGTAGGAATCTACACCCGTAGACATGTCATTAACATATACAAGAAATAGAATTGGTCCCAGCACAGATCCTTGTGGTACTCCACTTGTTACTGTTCACCAGTCCGACTTCTCGCCCCTTACCGTAACTCTTTGGCTACTTCCTGTTAGGTAGTTCCTTATCCATGCTAGAACCTTTCCCCCTACCCCCGCCTGCCTCTCGAGATTGAATAGCAGTCTCATGTGCAGTACTGTATCAAAAGCTTTTTGGCAGTCCAGAAATATGCAGTCTGCCCAACCATCTCTGTCCTGTCTTATCCTCGTTATTTTATCATAGAATTCCAGAAGGTTTGTTAAGCACGATTTCCCTGTCCAGAACCCATGTTGATGCTTGTTCACAAACCTAATGTTCTCCAGGTGTGCAACCAGTCGTAGCCTAATTATTCTTTCCAGTATTTTACAGGAGATGCTTGTCAGTGATACAGGTCTATAGTTAAGTGCCTCCTCCCTATCGCCTTTCTTGAAGATCGGCACGACATTTGCCTTCTTACAGCAACTGGGCAATTCTCCCGACATAAGTGACTCATTAAAGATCATTGCCAGAGGCGCGCTGAGGACCTCCGCTGCTTCTTTTAGTATCCACGGTGATACTTTGTCTGGTCCTACTGCTTTAGATGCATCTAGAGTTGTGTGTGTGTGTGTGTGTGTGTGTACTCACCTAGTTGTACTCACCTAGTTGTGCTTGCGGGGGTTGAGCTCTGGCTCTTTGGTCCCGCCTCTTAACCGTCAATCAACAGGTGTACAGTTTCCTGAGCCTAATGGGCTCTATCATATCTACACTTGAAACTGTGTATGGAGTCAGCCTCCACCACATCGCTTCCTAATGCATTCCATTTGTCAACCACTCTGACACTAAAAAGTTCTTTCTAATATCTCTGTGGCTCATTTGGGCACTCAGTTTCCACCTGTGTCCCCTAGTGCGTGTGCCCCTTGTGTTAAACAGCCTGTCTCTATCAACCCTGTCGATTCCCCTGAGAATCTTGAATGTGGTGATCATGTCCCCCCTAACTCTTCTGTCTTCCAACGAAGTAAGGTTTAATTCCTGCAGTCGCTCCTCGTAGCTCATACCTCTCAGCTCGGGTACTAGTCTGGTGGCAAACCTTTGAACCTTTTCCAGTTTAGTCTTATGCTTGACTAGATAGGGACTCCATGCTGGAGCCGCATACTCCAGGATTGGTCTGACATATGTGGTATATAATTCTGAAAGATTCCTTACACAAGTTTCTAAAGGCCGTTCTTATGTTAGCCAACCTGGCATATGCTGCTGATGTTATCCTCTTGATATGAGCTTCAGGGGACAGGTCTGGCGTGATATCAACCCCCAGGTCTTTCTCTCTCTCTGACTCTTGAAGTATTTCATCTCCCAAATGATACCTTGCATCTGGTCTGCTTCCTACCCCTATCTTCATTACATTACATTTGCTTGGGTTAAACTCTAACAGCCATTTGTTCGACCATTCCTGCAGCTTGTCCAGGTCTTCTTGAAGTCTCAAGCTGTCCTCTGTCTTAATCCTTCTCATAATTTTGGCGTCGTCAGCAAACATTGAGAGGAATGAGTCTATACCCTCTGGGAGATCATTTACGTATATCAGAAACAGGATAGGCCCAAGTACAGAGCCCTGTGGGACTCCACTGGTGACTTCATGCCAGTCTGAGGTCTCACCCCTCACTGTAACTCTCTGCTTCCTATTGCTTAGGTACTCCCTTATCCACTGGAGCGCCCTACCTGTTACTCCTGCCTGTTTCTCCAGCTTATGCATCAACCTTTTATGGGGTACTGTGTCAAATGCTTTCCGACAGTCCAAAAAAATGCAGTCCGCCCACCCTTCTCTTTCTTGCTTAATTCTTGTCACCTAATTGTAGAATTCTATCAAGCCTGTAAGGCAAGATTTACCCTCCCTGAACCCATGTTGATGGGTTGTCACGAAGTCTCTTCTCTCTAGATGTGTTACTAGGTTTTTTCTCACAATCTTTTCCACCACCTTGCATGGTTACAAGTTAAGGACACTGGCCTGTAGTTCAGTGTCTCTTGTCTGGCACCCTTTTTGTATATTGGTACTACATTAGCAATCTTCCATATTTCTGGTAGGTCCCCCGTTTCCAGTGACTTACTATACACTATGGAGAGTGGTAAGCAAAGTGCTCCTGCACACTCTTTCAATACCCATGGCGAGATTCCATCCGGCCCAACAGCTTTTCTCACATCCAGCTCCAATAGGTGCTTTTTGACTTCTCTTGTAATTTCGAACCTATCCAAGGTCACCTGGTTTGCTGCCACCTCTCCCAGCGCCGTGATATCTCCCTGTTCTATTGTAAAGACCTCCTGGAACCTTTTGTTGAGTTCTTCACACACCTCTTTGTCATTCTCTGTGTACCTGTCCTCGCCCACCCTAAGTTTAATCACCTGTTCCTTCACTGTTGTCTTCCTCCTGATGTGACTGTGTAGTAGCTTTGGTTCAGTCTTGACTTTATTAGCTATATCATTTTCATACCTTTTCTCAGCTGCTCTTCTCACACTGACATACTCGTTCCTGGTTCTCTGGTATCTCTCTCTACTTTCTGTTGTTCTGTTATTACGGAAGTTCCTCCATGCCCTTTTGTTCAGCTCCTTTGCTTTCATACATTCCCTATTGTTGCGGTGGTGGATTTTGGTGGTGCTACCGCTGACGAACCACCCAACCCACAACTCGACAAATGCTCATATTTCACTAAGAGATCACACTAGGCACTTGTGGCCCTTGGAGAGGGGCTCAACGTCACACGTTTAGGGGATGCGGCTCCAACACGCAGCCTTGTTGTCACGTGCACACACCCACTCGAGCCGCTGTGACTCCCCACTCTCTCCTTATGGAATATGACCTCCTCAATCCCCTTTGTCTTACTAGACTTCTGTCTTACCCTGTCCACAGCAGTGGTTCCTGTTTCTTGCTCTCTCTCTCCTTCTTTTTCTGTTTCCTGGGAAGCCTCACTGGGACAAGTGCAAACACCAGCAAATTTGGGTACATTTACTGGACGAAGTACATAACAATACACGCATACATATAATAATAATGATGAATCCTATACTCTGTACTATTATAATCAGGTTGCACTCTAACACCATCAGAACTCTATCCTCAGCTTGCTAAGTGGTATCCTATCTCTTGGTATTACCTAATATTATCAACCTCCTCAAGTAGATTAAGTCTTACCATATAATGTTACACTACCATCAAGAGAATGTATACATATATATATACCTATAAACACATATAAGGCAAATCAGCATTTGAATGCAATAACATACATATATATATATCAGTATAAATGATCCGTGCCACACAACGAATCAATCGACCATTCTATCAGTCTTAGAATACATATATATCTGTAGGTACTCCTGCCTACGTCTGTAGCTCTAAACTTCAATATACACTTCTTGGCACATAAATGGCAAACGATCACTCACCTCTCACTGCGTCGTTCACGCTAATGACAAACACTCTCACCTCCATACAAGTGATCAGTTAGAACTATTTCACTACCCTGACAACTTCAGGTTCCTCAGGGCTTAAACACCAGGATCCTCTGCAGCTCCTCCAGGCTGCTACCATGAAGATTCCTTGAACAACTATGGTGCCTCCCAACTCCTACTAGGGTCATCCACAGCTCTCCTGGCTGCTGCACCATAAATTTCCTCGAATAACTGTGGCACTTCACCACCTCTGCAGAAGCACGTGACACTCCTCCTCACTGCTTCTTCATAGCTCGGGGTCCTCTCCTCCCCTGCCTTGGAGTCTCATCAACCACTCCCTCTGTGCTGGCTTCCAAGTCCTCAGCAACTTCTTCCCCAAAGACAAACCTGCAACCCATTTGCACTCCAATAAATTGTTTCCCTTTTTAACACATAAACAAAATTAATCACACAACATCTTTGTCTCCAATCTCTATCTGTCCTCTACATTTAATGAGAGTGGACTCCCCCGTGGGCGAGTCCATGCGCCACCTCGCTGGGCGAGCCTCACTCACGCCGGGAGGGGCCTCCTCCCTCAGGAGCCGGGCTCCTTCAGTTGCCCGCCAGCGCTCGGAGCAGACGGATGTCGCTCCGCGCTCCTCCCACTTCACTCTCTTATTTTAGGTTTTCTGCCATACCAAAACATTTCTAACTTGAAAATAAACATCGCTACTGTCGCTGGGCACACGACCAACTACAAGCAAACACTATGAACTGGCTTAAATCGGGCTTACCACAGATTATCTGGTCGAGGGCGCTTCTCCCTCTGACAACGTCTGACCAGGGCGCTTGTCACAGCCCACAAAACTGTCACTGGGCGGCTTAATACTCTCTCCTCGCCGTCCAGGACTTGAGACCGCAACGTCTTCAGCTCGATTCAACAGCTGGAACGTCTGCACCTTCTCTTCTCTTGGAGATAATATCATAGGGGTTCCCTCCTGGCGGGAGCTCGACGAAGCGCGGCCTCTCCCCTGCGATGTCTGGCCTCAAGTGAGGTCATCGCCCTCCACAAGCGAGCCTCACGCCTCCAGTAACTTGTCCACATCTTCCAACAAGTCATTTATCTGTTTTTCTAGTCCATTGCCCATAATCTCAAACTTTTATATAAATTCAACACACTATTTTACATCTGTGTTATCGCCTCTATAATTCCTGGACCTTCCAGTTAGGTCAGGCTTGCTGAATAACTCTCAAAGGGTGAGACTCGTTTCTCCCGCAGGCTGAGATCATAACACTCCCCTCCCCTTATTTTTGAGAGTTATTCCAGTGGCAAAGCTCGGGATAATACATCCACCACACTGTCTCGTTCTCCAACCGATTGGTTCGACCGGTTGATCTGCTTACGTACTCTTCAGAGTCTACAACTACTTCATTGCACCTTGCAACATCTGGCTCACAACTCGCCCGAAACATGATCTTCTCACAAACGATTTGACTTCCTGACACCTCTTGGCTAGGCTGTCCTCCTTGGACGCCTGCACTCCATCGGTCAACTCTTACTTATTGTTTCACCCTCCGTTTCCTTGTCTTCTTCTCTTCACGTCCAGAGTCAGACATCTACTGTCTGTACCTCCTCTGTCGTCTTCACACTTCCATATACTGCCATTATACTTTCGTCTCCTGCCATCATACTTCACTCCCTCGTCTTCACCGACGATCCTCCCTTTCGTCTCTCATTTATCCGAGACCTCATCCTGTTTGACTTCCATCGAGTCCTCGGCTTTCTTCTACTCCTCCATGCTTGTATCATCATCCTCCTCTTCTTATACTTCTCGCCTCTATACAACTCCCATTTCTTCTCCTTCAACTCTTCTTTGTTCCCTAAAGTTTCTCCGAGCCCTGTACTACATCCAACAGCACTCGATCGTACATGTTGCTTTACCTCTCCTAGAGTGCTCGTAAGCATCTCTCCACACATACTGTCTCTTCTCCTTCCATTTTCTCGGCTATCATTCTTCTTCACTATCTCTCCTCCGCGTTTTCTGTGAAACATGTCAACTCCTGACATCTCAAACAACTTACCTCTACTATCCAAATGCCTCTGTGCTCGTGGACCACTTGACGCTCTACTCCCGTCCTCAGTATGTCCACATCCTTCCTCACTTCTGCTCAGCACAGTTGCATTCACCTTCCGACCCTTAATTTCAGCAGGCTGGGGTCTACTCAGGTTCGCTCTCTTCACATGATTTTTCTTTGGCTGGGCCATCTTCACTTTTGGCCTCACCGAGACTTCATCTTCCTGAGCTGGACCTTCATCAAACAGCCACGCTATATCTACGTCGATATCTTCTACCGGCTGAATAGACACTGTCTCATCTTCTCCAGCGTCTTCCTCGTCGGCCACCTCTGCCTTCATCACTACCGAGACAGGGTACTCAATGGCTTGGCGGTCTCCTGACTCATCTCCTCGGATGTCAGTCAGGTTCACACTCTCAGGTGTCCCACCCGTGCCGTGGCCTTCTGGGCACTCCTCTGGCACAGTCTCCGCTATGACTCTTGGCAACACCTTTGTCCCACACAAGTCATTCCCCAGGATCATTTGGACTCCTGGAACAGGTATGTCGGGGCACACTCCCAACATCACCTCCGCCGACACATATTCCGACCTTAGCTGGACAGTACAAACGGGCATGTCACTCTCAGACAATAACCCATATACTTTCATCTTTCTCCTGCCAGCTAACCGTCGATCATTCCCAATCAGGCTTCTCGCAATCACGCTCTGATTAGCTCCGGTATCTCTTAAGATACCAACTTCTACCTCAGGTTGGCCTCCTATACTGATCCAACCTTTACTTATGAACGGCCTATACCTCTCGTTCACTAAGTTCACCATCTGTGGTTTGTCTCGGAACACATTAGTATATTTACTTCGGGGGTCACACATGGCCAGGGTCACAATTCTCTTGCCCTGCCTGCAATCTCGCATCACGTGACCCAATCCGTTACAGTTGTAACATCTCACCTGGGAAAAGTTTCTTCTATATGTACCAGAGTGGTTCTGACTTTGTCCACTCGCATGAGAGTTCCTCGGGCCAGGTACACTACTTGCACTCTGTGGGGCTTTACTGGACTCTTGATTCCTGGATAATGATTTGTTTCTCGTTTAGCTCCTTCATCTTCACTTTCAGACGAAGTGCGCGACCTACTCTTCTGAGTTTTAGGGTACTTACGTTTATCTGCCCATTTATCAAAATTCTTCTCACCCCAGACTCTTCTGGGTCTTTCGTAATTTCTTCCTCCCCAGGCTCCACTGGATCTGCCATTGCTGCGTCTCACCTCATTCTTCACTCTGTTCTCCCTCAAGCTCTTATATGCTTCCGTAATCATGTCCGCCCTATCTGCGGCATCTCTCACCTCCTTTATCCCTGCTTCTTGGATCTTGAATCTTGTTTCGGGATGCATCATCTCCAAGAACTTCTCCATGACCATCAATTGCTTCAGGTCAGCGTAAGATCCAACTCCAGCAGCTTCAATCCACTTCTGGAATCGTCTTTCCAGATCCCTTGCTGTCTCAGCAAACGTACATGCTCCAACTTTGATCATCTCTCTGAAACGCTTCCTATAAGCTTCTGGGGTTAACTGGAACGAGCGCAATATGCTGCTCTTTACTGTGGCATAATCCTGGCACTCTTCTAGAGACAATTGGGTGTAAGCCTCCCTGGCTGCACCGGTCAATCTTAACTGGACCAGCTGGGCCCATTCCTCCTGTGGCCATTCCTTGATGCTGGCCACCTTCTCAAAGTGCTCGAAAAAGCTCTCTGCCTCTTCTGGAACAAACAAGGGAATGTCCTTCTCCCTAACCCTAACATCTGGTGAGCGTGATACCTGGGTGGTGCTCTCTGGCAACCCATGTTCGATCCTTTGCTCAGCCAAGGTTCTATTCGCTTCTATTTCCATTTGTTTTGTTCTCTCCTTTTCTTTTCCACCTCTAGTTCCAACTCCAGTTCCCTTATTCTGGTTTTCTCTTTTTCTTTTCCTGTTCCAACTCCAGTTCCCTTACTCTGGTTTTCTCTTTTTCTTTTTCCTTTCCAACTCCAGTTCCCTTATTCTGGTTTTCTCTTTCATCTGGAGTTCTAATTTCATCTTTTCCAGCTGGAACTGCCTCTCCTTGTCCTCTCGCTGCATCTGGAGCTCTAACTGGAATCTCTCCAAACTCCTATTCCGGCTACTCCTGCTACTGCGGCTACTCTTGCTGCTCCTACTCGATCCCTGGGATCTCACTTCATCCAGCCCATCATCCTCCTTTCCACTTTCAGCTCCTCTCTGGGCTCCTAGCTCTGCCGCTTCGCTTTTGGCTCTTAACTGCCTAAGGATCTCATCCTTCATCCCAGCCACTTTAGATGCTTTCAACCTAAAGCCACACTTTTCTGCTATCTGTTTTAATTGATCCCTCGTGCAACCTTCCAAGTCCTCAGGCTTGCCTGATTCCACAAATGCTTGCACCTTATCCATCTTGTCCTGTGAGTCTTCCCAAGAGAGAGAATATACACCTGCGGTCACACAGTTTATCTATTTCAGCAAGGGTGTACAAATCCACTCTTGGACAGGGTGTGGGTGTGTCAGTTCACTCTCCCGGACAGGCCCCCAATTTTGTTGCGGTGGTGGATTTGGTGGTGTTACCGCTGACGGACCACCCAACCCACAACTCGACAAATGCTCATATTTCACTAGGAGATCACACTAGGCACTTCTGGCTCTTGGAGAGGGGCTCAACGTCACACGTTTAGGGGATGCGGCTCCAACACGCAGCCTTGTTGTCACGTGCACACACCCACTCGAGCCGCTGTGACTCCCCACTCTCTCCTTATGGAATATGACCTCCTCAATCCCCTTTGTCTTACTAGACTTCTGTCTTACCCTGTCCACAGCAGTGGTTCCTGTTTCTTGCTCTCTCTCTCCTTCTTTACTATTTCCTGGGAAGCCTCACTGGGACAAGTGCAAACACCAGCAAATTTGAATACATTTACTGGACGAAGTACATAACAATACACGCATACATATAATAATAATGATGAATCCTATACTCTGTACTATTATAATCAGGTTGCACTCCAACACCATCAGAACTCTATCCTCAGCTTGCTAAGTGGTATCCTATCTCTTGGTATTACCTAATATTATCAACCTCCTCAAGTAGATTAAGTCTTACAATATAATGTTACACTACCATCAAGAGAATGTATACATATATATATACCTATAAACACATATAAGGCAAATCAGCATTTGAATGCAATAACATACATATATATATATCAGTATAAATGATCCGTGCCACACAACGAATCAATCGACCATTCTATCAGTCTTAGAATACATATATATCTGTAGGTACTCCTGCCTACGTCTGTAGCTCTAAACTTCAATATACACTTCTTGGCACATAAATGGCAAACGATCACTCACCTCTCACTGCGTCGTTCACGCTAATGACAAACACTCTCACCTCCATACAAGTGATCAGTTAGAACTATTTCACTACCCTGACAACTTCAGGTTCCTCAGGGCTTAAACACCAGGATCCTCTGCAGCTCCTCCAGGCTGCTACCATGAAGATTCCTTGAACAACTATGGTGCTTCCCTACTCCTACTAGGTCATCCACAGCTCTCCTGGCTGCTGCACCATAAATTTCCTCGAATAACTGTGGCACTTCACCACCTCTGCAGAAGCACGTGACACTCCTCCTCACTGCTTCTTCATAGCTCGGGGTCCTCTCCTCCCCTGCCTTGGAGTCTCATCAACCACTCCCTCTGTGCTGGCTTCCAAGTCCTCAGCAACTTCTTCCCCAAAGACAAACCTGCAACCCATTTGCACTCCAATAAATTGTTTCCCTTTTTAACACATAAACAAAATTAATCACACAACATCTTTGTCTCCAATCTCTATCTGTCCTCTACATTTAATGAGAGTGGACTCCCCCGTGGGCGAGTCCATGCGCCACCTCGCTGGGCGAGCCTCACTCACGCTGGGAGGGGCCTCCTCCCTCAGGAGCCGGGCTCCTTCAGTTGCCCGCCAGCGCTCAGAGAAGACGGACGTCGCTCCGCGCTCCTCCCACTTCACTCTCTTATTTTAGGCTTTCTGCCATACCAAAACATTTCTAACTTGAAAATAAACATCGCTACTGTCGCTGGGCACACGACCAACTACAAGCAAACACTATGAACTGGCTTAAATCGGGCTTACCACAGATTATCTGGTCGAGGGCGCTTCTCCCTCTGACAACGTCTGACCAGGGCGCTTGTCACAGCCCACAAAACTGTCACTGGGCGGCTTAATACTCTCTCCTCGCCGTCCAGGACTTGAGACCACAACGTCTTCAGCTCGATTCAACAGCTGGAACGTCTGCACCTTCTCTTCTCTTGGAGATAATATCACTAGGGTTCCCTCCTGGCGGGAGCTCGACGAAGCGCGGCTCTCCCCTGCGATGTCTGGCCTCAAGTGAGGTCATCGCCCTCCACAAGCGAGCCTCACGCCTCCAGTAACTTGTCCACATCTTCCAACAAGTCATTTATCTGTTTTTTCTAGTCCATTGCCCATAATCTCAAACTTTTATATAAATTCAACACACTATTTTACATCTGTGTTATCGCCTCTATAATTCCTGGACCTTCCAGTTAGGTCAGGCTTGCTGAATAACTCTCAAGGGTGAGACTCGTT
>WNGS01139569.1:0-10943 GCA_020271785.1 Procambarus virginalis
GTAGGAGTAGAACAGAACAGTGAGAACGGGAGGGGAATACATATTTTATAATAGAATAAGACCGTAATATAATGTACTTGATATAAGATGAACAAACGAAAGAAATAGTGATAAACATGGAAGATTTGTTGGCTTAAAGCGGGATTAATCAAGGGATAGGATGGTAGGTTAATAGTAATAGTGCATGGTATGGTGGATAGAGTAAACTGTAAAGTTCAAGGGGTGGAATGGTTAATAAACAGTAATAAACAAGGGAGAATGGCTAGCTTAAAGCAATAATATTCTCAAAAGTGCAACAAAAGACAAACGTCTGTGACGAACAAGCGGGGCTGTGCCAGCCAGACAAGCAGCTGTGACGAACGAGCTGGGCTACATCAGCCAGACAAAGTCTGGGACGAACGAGCTGGGCTACACCAGCCAGACAACGTCTGGGACGAACGAGCTGGGCTACTCCAGCCAGACAAACGTCTGGGACGAACGAGTTGGGCTACACCAGCCAGACAACGTCTGGGACGAACGAGCTGGCTACACCAGCCAGACAAACATCTGGACGCGAGCGAGCTGGGCTACACCAGCCAGACAAACAACTGGGGCGAACGAGCTGGGCTACACCAGCCTGACAAACGACTGGGACGAACGAGCTGGGCTACGCCAGCCTGACAAACGTCGGGACGAGCGAGCTGGGCTACACCAGCCAGACAAACGTCTGGGACGAACGAGCTGGGCTACACCAGCCTGACAAACGACTGGGACGAACGAGCTGGGCTACACCAGCCTGACAAACGTCTGGGACGAACGAGCTGGGCTACACCAGCCTGACAAACGTCTGGGACGAACGAGCTGGGCTACACCAGCCAGACAAACATCTGGGGCGAACGAGCTGGGCTACACCAGCCAGACAAACGTCTGGGACGAACGAGCTGGGCTACGCCAGCCTGACAAACGTCTGGGACGAACGAGCTGGGCTACACCAGCCAGACAAACATCTGGGGCGAACGAGCTGGGCTACACCAGCCAGACAAACGTCTGGGACGAACGAGCTGGGCTACACCAGCCAGACAAACATCTGGGGCGAACGAGCTGGGCTACACCAGCCAGACAAACGTCTGGGGCGAACGAGCTGGGCTACACCAGCCAGACAAACGTCTGGGACGAGCGAACTGGGCTACACCAGCCTGACAAAAATCTGGGGCGAACGAGCTGGGCTACACCAGCTTGACAAACGTCTGGGAAGAACGAGCTGGGCTACACCAGCTGACAAACGTCTGGGAAGAACGAGATGGGCTACACCAGCCAGACAAACATCTGGGGCGAACGAGCTGGGCTACACCAGCCAGACAAACGTCTGGGAAGAACGAGCTGGGCTACACCAGCTTGACAAACGTCTGGGGCGAACGAGCTGGGCTACACCAGCCAGACAAACGCCTGGGGCGAACAAGCTGGGCTACACCAGCCTGACAAACGTCTGGGAAGAACGAGATGGGCTACACCAGCCAGACAGACGTCTGGGACGAACAAGCTGGGCTACACGAGCCAGGCAAACAATGGGACGAACAGGCTGTGCTACGCCGAACTGCCCAACGTATAGGACGAACAGGCTGGGCTACACCAGCCAGACGAACGTCTGGGGCGAGCAAGCTGGGCTACACGAGCCAGGCAAATGACTGGGACGAACAGGCTGTGCGGCGCCAAACAGCCAAACGTATAGGACGAACAGGCTGGGCTACACCAGCCAGACAAAAGACTAGGTAAGAACAGGCTGGGCTACACCAGCCAGACAAACGTCTAGGACGAACAGGCTGGGCTACACCAGCCAGACAAACGTCTAGGGACGAACAGGCTGGGCTACACCAGTCAGACAAACACTAGGTACGAACAAGGCTGGGCTACACCAGCCAGACAAACGTCTAGGACGAACGGGCTGGGCTACACCAGCCAGACAAACGTCTAGGTACGAACAGGCTGGGCTACACCAGCCAGCCAAACTTCTAGGGATGAACAGGCTGGGCTACACCAGCCAGACAAACGTGTAGGTACGAACAGGCTGGGCTACACCAGCCAGACAAACGTCTAGGACGCACGGGCTGGGCTACACCGGCGAGACAAACGTGTAGCTACGAACAGGCTGGGCTACACCAGCCAGACAAACGTCTAGGACGAACAGGCTGAGCTACACCAGCCAGACAAACGTCTAGGACGCACAGGCTGGGCTACACCAGCAGACAAACACTAGGTACGAACAGGCTGGGCTACACCAGCCAGACAAACGTCTAGGACGAACGGGCTGGGCTACACCAGCCAGACAAACGTCTAGGTACGAACAGGCTGGGCTACACCAGCCAGCCAAACTTCTAGGGATGAACAAGCTGGGCTACACCAGCCAGACAAACGTCTAGGGACGAACTGGCTGGGCTACACCAGCCAGACAAACGTTTAGGTCGAACAGGCAGGGCTACACCAGCCAAGCAAACGTCTAGGGACGAACAGGCTGGGCTACACCAGCCAGACAAACGACTATGAACGAACAGGCTGGGCTACACCAGCCAACCTTGGCATGGGCCCCTAGGGTCGGTCCCTAGGGACAAAGACGACTAATAACCGGCCAGGAGGCGTCGCCGCCAAGGTGACGCCAGGACGCTCGCAGGGAGCCTGGCCGGACACGCACGACTAGGAACGCGTCACGAACCCTGGCCCCTAGGGACAAGCCTAGGAGACGCAACAGACCGGGTTCCAGGAAGACGCCTGGGAGGGGGGGGGGAGGAAACGAAAAGCATCGCTGGGGTGAGTGCTCGTTAGAGCTCCAAGCCGCGTGGGCGCCGCCTACCGGGCTTTGGCCCCAGGGCTCAGGTCCACAGAAACCAGCCACGTGACGTCGCCACAGAGGGCGATGCCAGACCACAGAGGGAGCCTGGCCGTGCGCGCACGACCAGGCGCGGGCGAAACATGGCCCCTAGGGCAAGCCTAGGGGCACAGCAAACCGGGCTCCCGATAAACGCCTGGGAGGGCCCACCTGGGACGAATGCTCCACCGAGCGTACATTAGGGCCCGGGCCCCAGGGGCACAGGACCACCGAAACCTGGCCACGTGAGACGCCGCAGACAAGCAGCACACCATTCCCGACCTGGAGGCGCACCTGCAACCCCAGGCAGGCAAACAGGCGGGATGCCCAGGGAACTAGCTAAGGCGGTACGAACGGGCCGCGAGGGACGGCGCAACCACACGCCAGCACTGGGGAAAGTCCTGACTAACTTGAACAGGAAACTCTTTTACCTTAAGGTTTGCTGAGTACGACAGGGAACCCCTGCCGGATCAGGGAAAGTCAGAGCTGGGACCATGGTAGCGGGGATGGGGTCCATTTGCTTGAGATGCAGTATAGAGTACTAGCCCACGTGTCGATGAAGCGCGGCGCTGAGCGTGGACGCTTCTTGAGTCGCGGACCGTGACGGGAGCGGAGTGAGAGAGAAACCTCCCATTCCGCGCTATTTATGCCACCCAGACTGTCCGCACCGCGCCTTGCGGAACGCGGTGCGCAATTGTCTTCCTTCCCCATCAGAAATTCCACCGCCTTTCGTTCAAAAGGCAGTGGCCATTTATGTACCTAATTCTGCTCTCATCTCTCTATATTATGCACTAATCTATCCCTATCTCAACTATGGTATCTGTGCATGGGGTTCAACCACTGCTAACCATCTCAAGTCCATCATCACCCACCAAAAATCTGCTATCAGAATAATATCAAATTCTGCTTTCAGACAACACTCAGCCCCCCTTGTTAATAATAATAATAATAATATATAATAATATGTTTATTCAGGAAAGGTACATACATAGAGAGATTTTACATAAGTGGATCGATTTATAGATAGAGCTAGTACATACAATGCCTAAAGCCACTATTACGCAATGCGTTTCGGGCAAGAAAACATTAATATCTAAAACTTAATGCTAATTGAACAAAAAGAATAAAATGTTTTGAGAACAAATACAAATAAAGAAAAAAAAGGGGAACATGACTGAAAAAGCAGCACAAATACAAAAGGTTGACAAACAGCATTGATTAAAAAAAAAAAATAACAGACATGGGTTGACAATAGAGGGGTAAGGTAGGTTACAGGGAGTTTATCAGGTAGTGTTTAGTTTTAATCTTAAATAAACTGGTTGAGAGAGGTACAGTCTTTAACATGGTTGGGAAGGTCATTCCACATTCTGGGTCCCTTGATTTGTAGAGCATTTCTAGTTTGGTTAAGTCGTACTCTTGGAATATCAAAACTGTATTTATTTCTGGTGTGGTGCTCATGGGTTCTGTTACAGCTTTCAATGAAGCTTTTGAGGTCAGGATTGGCATTGCAGTTCAGCGTTTTATATATGTATAATACACATGAGAGAATGTGCAGTGACTTAATATCTAACATATTGAGAGACTTGAGTAGGGGTACCGAGTGATGTCTGGGGCCAGAGTTGGATTTTGTCCTAATAGCAGCTTTGTGTTGAGTAATTAGAGGACGTAAATGATTTTGGGTAGTAGAACCCCAAGCACAAATACCATAGTTGAGATATGGATAGATGAGGGAGTAATAGAGAGTCACCAGGGCAGGGCTGGGTACATAATATCTGATCTTAGAAAGAATGCCAACAGTTTTTGAAACTTTTTTTGATATATTTAGAATGTGTCCCTGGAAATTAAGCTTGTGATCAATGAGAACGCCAAGGAATTTGCCATCTAATTTGTTACAAATTTGGGTATTGTTAATCTTGAGATTTATTTGGTTAGAGGATTTATTGCCAAACAGAATATAGAAAGTTTTGTCAATGTTAAGGGTGAGTTTGTTGGCAGTTAGCCAAAGATGGACTTTATTAAGCTCGGTATTTACTGTGGCATTTAGAGCAAGGGGTTAGTTAGAGCAAGAGCAAGAGGCATTTAGAGCAAGGGTTATAGTTAGAGCAATTTTGTTTAACTCCCTTTAATTAATGTTAAATGTATGCATTATCTCTTGATATGTTAATAACTTACTTTGTGTCAATAACTTTGCTTTGTGCTACAAGCATGGTAGATATCCTGTATTCATTCTTTTTAAAGAAAAGGAGGGATGTCATGTTCATAGAAAACGGTACCATCCGTTTGTTTGTGTTGCGGCTGGGACACCATTAGAGAAGAAAAACAGAAGCGTACAGGACGCTACCAGCTTGGTAGCTACTAGTCATGTATCAGTTTAAGTATTAAAGTCAGTAACCAGCAATGACTTTATATCAACACTACAACCAAGACTTCCTCAGTTACACACAAACACCACAGGTAGCAGCACATTCCTGTGTATACCTAAGCTTGTTAATAATAATAATGAAAAAGGCTCTAGATATTTCAGCCCATAGATGTTTTGCTTCCATTCTGTCTAAGACAAATATAATTGATTAATATAGACAATTGCCAGAAACAATATAATGAAGAAAAATGAAGTGTCAATAACTTTGCTTTGTGCTACAAGCATGGTAGATATCCTGTATTCATTCTTTTTAAAGAAAAGGAGGGATGTCATGTTCATAGAAAACGGTACCATCCGTTTGTTTGTGTTGCGGCTGGGACACCATTAGAGAAGAAAAACAGAAGCGTACAGGACGCTACCAGCTTGGTAGCTACTAGTCATGTATCAGTTTAAGTATTAAAGTCAGTAACCAAGCAATGACTTTATATCAACACTACAACCAAGACTTCCTCAGTTACACACAAACACCACAGGTAGCAGCACATTCCTGTGTATACCTAAGCTTGGTAATAATAATAATGAAAAAGGCTCTAGATATTTCAGCCCATAGATGTTTTGCTTCCATTCTGTCTAAGACAAATATAATTGATTAATATAGACAATTGCCAGAAACAATATAATGAAGAAAAATTATAATAACAAAACACGTTTTTAGAACTGTTGGCATTCTTTCTAAGATCAGATACAGTATTATGTACCTCGCCCTGCCCTGGTAACGCTCTATTACTCTCTCATCTATCCTTATCTCAACTATGGTATTTGTGCTTGGGGTTCTACAACAAAAATCATCTACGTCCTCTAATTACTCAACATAAAGCTGCTATTAGAACAATATCAAACTCAGGCCCCAGACAGCACTCGGCACCCTTACCTCAATCTTTAAATATGTTAGATATTAAGCCACTGCACATCTTCTCAAGTGTATATATATTTAAAACTCTGAACTGTAATGCCAATCCTGACCTTAAATGCCTCCTAGAAGGTTGTATCAGAACCCATGGGCATCACACCAGAAACAAATATCTATTTGATATTCCAAGAGTGCGTCTTAACCAATTTTGAAATGCTTTACAAATCAAGGGACCCAGAATGTGGAATGACCTTTCCAATCAGGCCAAAGGCTGTACCTCTCTCAACTAGTTTAACCCTTAAACCGCGCATATCATATATAAATGATATCAATGACAAAACCGAAATCGCGCACATCATTTATATATGATTTCGTGTCTAGCGCTATAATTTAAACACCCCGCCTGGGATAGGGGCAGCTATAGTACAGCCACGACTGATAGTTGCCAGATCCCACCTAGGAAAAAAATCCAGCCCAACATTCTTGAGAGTGAGAACGTCAGTATTGCGCCAGCCACCAAGGCTGGCTCACGCAGCACGAGCTTACAGCACCGCTGTTCAGCTTGTGACTGTGGTGTCTGTATATAGCCGAGATACTCTTGGTAGTAAGGTTGATGTAAAGTCATTCCTGGTTACTGACTTTAATACTAATAAACGATTACATGACTATGGCTCCCAAGCTTGGCAGGCGTCCTGTGCGCTCTTGTTTACGTCCTCTAGTCTAGTGGCGTCCAGCCGCCGCACATAGAAAACGGATGGTACCATTTTCTGTGAACATGACATCCCTCCTTTTCTTTAAAAAGAATGAATACAGGATGTCTACCATGCTTGTAGCACAAAGCAAAGTTATTGACACAAAGTAAGTTATTAACATATCAAGAGATATTGCATATATTTAACATTAATTAAGCACACAAAGAATTTAAACAATCTTTACCACAAAGGATTTCAATGTTAAAAATACATATGCAATGTTAAACAAACATGAAAGAAACTGTAATACAAAGTTACAAAATATTGAATGAGAGATCTGCATTATTCAAACAATATTAAATTTAGTTCAGCATAACAAGTAAATACTTTGCATTACATAGGAACACAATTAATCATCATATCGTGTAGGGCGTTTAACATGACGTTTTGGACGAGAGTCCTTAAGTACAAGAATATCCCTCGATGAATTGTTTATCGAGTTATAACTCATTTTTTCTTTTTCTTTTGCACGACTTTGCACTTCATCATTTTCTACACTATTTGGAATCACTTTGAAATAAGCCATATTACGTGTTATACTATGATCTCTATTACTCGCTGTTACCATAGTTCCTTTCACACTAATCACTTTATATGGTTTTGTATCATACGGCATATCTAGCTTTCCTCTTTTTTCTTTTTAACGAGAACAGTATCTCCAACCTTTATGAATTGTTCCTTTGCACGTTGATCATGAGCAATTTTCATTTTGCCCTTGGCTAGTGCATCCTTCTGAGCGAGACGTTTATCCGTTACCTTGGCTGGCATGACAGGTAGTGCGATTCTCATAGGACGTCCAAATAAAAGTTCGCCAGGCGACTTGCCCAGTGTTCCATGCGGTGTTGCACGGTAGTTCCTGAGAAAAGCATACATAGCTTGTTTCCAGGATCGTCCTTCGGCATGAGCACAGCGTACAGCTTTCATGAGAGGTTGCATGAATCTCTCTACTTCTCCATTTGCTTGAGGATGTAGTGGCATCACACGGCGGTGTTTGAATCCAATATGCTCAGCAAAGTTGACAAAGTCTTGTCCATTAAATGGCGGTCCATTGTCCGTCTTGACAACTTCAGGAATGCCAAAGTTTGAAAAGATCTTGTCGAGCTTCGGGATGACAGCCTTTGCAGATGTGGAAGTGATGATTTCTACTTCTGGATAACGTGAGTGATCATCAATGACTACCATCAAGTACTCTCCAGTTGGTAGCGGTCCACAGAAATCCATCGATACTTCCATCCATGGTGCAGCAGGTAGTGGTGAAGGTTGTAGAGGTGTTGGTCTTGAAGTATCCACTGCAGCTTGGCAAGGGACACAGGCATCATGCATGTCCTTAGCTTGACGATCAATGCCAGGAAACCACACCTTTTCTCGTAGCAGCTGTTTGGTCCTTACAAGACCTTGGTGTCCTTGATGTGCAAGCTTCAGAGCACGTTGCTGGAGAACAGCTGGAATAACGATACGAGTACCTCGCAGCACGGTGTCGCGTTGTTGCGTAACACTTAATTCTGTCTGGATGCGTTCAAGTGCTTTGAATGCATCTTGGTCAACTCCTGAGGGTGGGATGCGTGGAAACTTTTTCTTAGTCAATGCATCCACTGTTGCTTGCAGAGTTGGGTCCTCTAGGGTTGCAGTACGTATTTCATCAAGAGTGAGAGCCTTAGGGACTGCATCACAGGTTACAGAGTGTACATATTCCTCGGCAACTTGCTGATGCTTGGTGATGGTGAAACTGTTGGCAGGATGTCGACTGATGTAATCAGCGGGATTGCCTGCACCCGGCTTGTATTTCACCGTAAAGTTGTATGGTTGCAGACGAAGAGCCCATCTCTCAATGCGAGCTGGTGGTTGGACTTTGGATTATTGAAGATGGTCTCCAACGGTTTGTGGTCAGTGACTATCGTGGTAAAGGGTGCACCAAGCAGATACACATTGAAGTGTTCACAGCCCCATACAAGAGCAAGAGCTTCCTTCTCTGTCTGACTGTATCGTTGCTCAACATCTGTGAGAGAACGGCTGGCATAGGCAATTACTACTCTTGAATCTGGTTGACCAGGTTTGTGTTGGGCTAACACAGCACCTAAACCAACAGGACTAGCATCCACCGTTAACTCAGTGTCCATTGATGGATCAAAGTATGCAGCAGTCGCATTTTCTACTAGTGCATCTTTCACAGCATCAAATGCATTTTGCTCGACATCGCTCCAGTACCATGATGCATTTTTCTTCAGGAGCTCACGTAGAGGCTTCGTAATGGTAGCAAAATCTGGAATGAAGCGAGAACAGTAGTTTGCCATTCCCAGAAAACTATGTACTTCAGTGGATGTTGAAGGAGGTGCAGCATTCTTGATATCTGCAACTTTCTTAGGATCTGGAGACAGACCTTTGTCACTAAGTACATGTCCAAAGAATTCAATTTTATGTTGATTGAACTCACACTTTGCTCGGCTTAGCGTCAAATTCTTTTCTCGTAAGCGTTGCAATGTTGCACGAAGAGCTTTGTCGTGTTCAGCTTGGGTACGGCCATAAACAATGATGTCATCAGACATGTTGTCAGCATTAGGTATATCTTGCAATACCTGGCTGATGATGTGCTGGAATACTTCAGCAGCACTGTTAATACCAAAACTCAGGCGCTTGTACCTATACAGACCTCGATGTGTCGTAAACGTTGTGATGAATCGACTCTCATCATCAAGTTCAAGCTGATGATAGCCCTTGTTTAAATCTAACTTGCTGAATACAGTTGCACCATTCAAGCGGTAAATCATATCATCTACAGTGGGTGTAGGATGGCGTTCACGCATTATTGCCTTGTTGGGAACACGCATGTCTACACAAATGCGTATCTCATCTGGATTCTTCGGCTTTGGTGGAGTGACAATTGGGCTTACCCATGGTGTTGGGCCTGTTACCGGTTCAATGATATCTAGTTCTATCAGCCTATCCAGTTCGGCATCGACTTTCTTGCGAGTATGGAATGGTTGTCGGCGATGTGGTTGGGCAACTGGAATTACATCTGGGTTGATATGCAGATGTACCTTGCTATCAGTATAACAACCTATGGATTTAAACCGATCAGAAAATTCAGCAACAATAGCATCAACATTGTTTGCAGATTCCACTGCTACAGCATTAGAAAGCTGAAGTAGCCCCAATTTGGTTGAAGTCTTGTAACTGAGTAAAGACTCCTTTGCATTCCTAACACATGGAATGTAGTAATGAGCATTGCATTCTTTGACTTAATCTCTGCAGTGAAAGTTCCAATCACTGGTAAGGCTACCTTTGAAGCATAGGCAGTGGCTTTGCCATTGTATTTTCAAGCTTTGGTAACTGTTTTTTAAATTTCTCATAGTGGCACTCAGCAATGGTGTCAATGTTTGATCCAGTGTCAATGAGAATTTTGAGACAAATGCCAGCAATGTATACTATAGTCTCTGGGTTGTTTGGAAGATCATTCCATTTTGTGATTGATTGTACTCCATAAATATAATCACATTCACTGTCATCTGAGACTGGTTGTAATGAAATGTTGTCTTGTATATTATTAACATTCTTGATTTGAGGTGCAATATTGTGTTTGCCACCTCGACTCCTATGACTTGATCCTCGTACATTGCTTTTATTTATTGATTGTGGTTTCTTTAGTGCGGAACGACACATAGCACCAAAATGACCTAGTTTTCTACACTCATAGCACTTCTTACCTTGTGCAGGACAAACATTATCTTGGTGTGGGTAGTCTCCTCCACAATTGTAACATTTATTATTGACACCCTCTGATGTGAGTCGTTGTGACTGCTTGAGTCTTGTTCCATGACTCCAGTTGTGATGTAGTTCTCGGCTCAATTTAATGTTAGGTTTGGCATGATATCTTCTACGATCATGGTGTACTCCCTGAACCTTACATACTTCATGACTGTTAGTAACAGTGGCAGAACCGTTGTGGCACTGCACTCCATGGCACGAGCATCACGTGCAGCATCTTCCATTCGACGAGCCATATCCAGTATCTTGGTAAGAGAACTTTCATCATCAACAAGTTCTAGAGCTCTTCGACGGAGACGTGTAGATAATAAAATAAAT
>WNGS01139574.1:0-14082 GCA_020271785.1 Procambarus virginalis
TTGGAGGTGTGACAGGGGAACTAGGATGGGAGGGCGGGGGGGAGGAGTGGCTGATGTGCTGGTAAAAACACCTGATGGTAAGAGAGTTAATAACCGAAAACTCTCAAGAAGGTTGATATAATGGCATTGCAGGTCTGGAATCAGGAAGATAAACTGATACTCGTAAATGCCTACAACCCACCAGCAAGCAAAACATGGACAAAAGAGGAACTAGATGACAAACGCTATGGCCTCATAATGGTAATATAATTTAATCAGAGAAAATAGGTAATATACCAATTACAGTAGGTAATATCATTTTTAATCATAGAAAAAGCATATGAAGATAAATCATGATTGTTGGTACCGAGGGACGTTCAACATGAAAGCAATAGGCCTACAAAGAAAGAACGGAATACATATGAACAGCAGATTGTAAACCTCATCCTAGAGACATTCATGTATCACACATACAGCAGGCCACAAGGATGAGGGAAGGGATATTCCGTCAGTACTGACTAATATTCACCAGGAAAAAAGAAGATATATTTTATATCCAGTTCCTCTCCCCCCATGGGAAAGAGTGTTCATGTACTGTTGGAAATTAAATATGCTTTGTGATATTATCTAAAAGAGAATGGGGGACATGGAAACAGTTGATAAACTCGATTTCAAGAAAGGACACTATGGGCAACTTCGAAAATTCTTTAATGAGTTTTATTCGACAGATTGGCTAGGCAAGGCAAGGAAGTAAATGAGATATATGCCAGGTTTTTGCAAAATTATACGATGAAGCACACAAACATTCATACAAAAATAGAGATGCAGGACCAGAACAGGATATGCTGAACAGAAATTGTGAAAGTACCAGATAGGAAAGAGAAGAAAATGGGTTCACCATCGGAAGAGGCCTAACCTGCAAAATACAAGCAATACAAACAACCAAGAAACAATACACAGCAGTGAGATGAGAGGCAGAAAGGAACTTTCACAAAGATATAGTGGACAAATGTAAAACAGATCCAGGCTATTTCTATAAATTCATTAAAGCAAGCTACATGTGAATGATAAAATCCAGTGATTAAGAACGGGGAACAGGACTACTGAGATTGAAAAAGAAATGTGTGAAATGCTACCAATACCAATACCAATTCCAGAGCACGCCATGAAATACATAGAGATAGCTCAAAACGAAGTGAAAAAATTACTCATGGTGTTTGGAAGAAATAAAGCAGTTAGACCCAATGCAGTTTCATCTTGGGTGCTACGAGAATGTGAAACTGAGGTGAGCATTCTACTGCGATTAATATTCCAGATATAATTGTGCACATAAATCTTAGCAGATATATGGTAAAAGAAAACATACTTCTAACCTGTAAAAATAGTAGTCGAGAGAAACCTCTAAATCATAGACCCGTGTCATTAATTGTTGTAGTAATCAAAATGCTACAAACAATAGTTAAAGACAAATGGGTTGAACACCTAGAGAGTAATGACATAATAACGGACAAACAGTATGGTTTTCGAACAGAAAGATTCTAGTAACAAATCTACTTTTCATGATAGAGCCACAGAGATACTACAGGAAAGAGGTGGTTTGGTTGACTGTCAATCTGGACCTATAAAAACATTTTGATAGTCCCACACACGAGGCTGTTCTGGAAACTGGAACATGCAGGAGGGGTGACAGGTAGTCTTCTGACATTGATGAAAAATGTTGACAGACTGATGAGGACAGTAATCAGAGACAATGTATCTGACTGGGGAAGTGTTACTAGAGGAGTACTACAGGGTTCAGTTCTTGCACCTGTAATGTTCTCCGTCTACATAAATGAACTACCAGAAGGAATACAGAATTATATGAACATGTTTGTGGAGGATGTTAAGATACTGGGAAAGATAGGAGATGCAGACAATTGTAATGCCCTAATAATTGATCTATATAAAATAAGGGCTTGGAATGTCAATTGGCAAACAGAATTCAATGTGAATAAGTGCCATGTTATGGAATGTGGATTTGGAGACAACAGACCACACACACAACTTACAAATTATGTGGTGAGGAATTACAGAACTCTAATAAGGAATGATACATAGGGGTGGTTTGGATAATAAACTGTCGCCAGAAGAACACATAAAGAACATTGGGAGAGGAGCGTTGTGTTGCTTTCAAACTTCAGACTTGCTTTTAATTAAATGGATGGTAAAATACTAAAGAAACTGTTCATGAGTATTGTGAGACCAAAATTGGAATATCCAGCAGTTGTATGGTGCCCAAATCTTATGAAACACATAAATAAACTCGAAAAGGTGCAACGACATGCTACAAAATGACTTCCGGAACTGAAAAAACAAGAATTACAAGGAGAGACTAGAGACATTAAACATGCCAAAACTAGAAAATAGAAGAAAAAGGTTATGTTATCTCCACTTACAAAATATCAACAGGAATCGACTAAATTTACAAAGAGGAATTCCTAAAACCAGCAACTTCACGAATAAGAAGACACAAATTTAAACAAAGGAAACAGAGGTGCCAAAAACATATTAGAAAAATTTTCTTTTGCAAACAGAGCGGTAGACGGTTAAAACAAACTGAAAAGGTGGTAGAGGCCAAAACCGTCAGTAGTTTCAAAGTGTTATACGACAAAGAGTGCTGGGAAGATGGCACACCACGACCATAGCTTTCATCCTATAACTACACTTAGGTAATTACACACACACCTAGAGAGAAGGGACTTCGTAACACACCACCGACATGGTTCAGGGATGGCAAATTTTGCCTCTCAGGTGTAATAGTATTTTACGATCAGGTGACAAACATTAAGCAAGAAAGAGAAGGATGGGCATACTGCATTTTCTTGGATTGTCAAAAAGCCTTTGACACAGTACCCATTAAAAGGCTGGTGCATAAGCTGGAGGAACAGGTAAGAGCAACTGGTTGGGGTGCTCCAGTGGATGAGGGAGTACCTAAGCAATAGGAAGCAGAGTTACTCTCAGGAGTGAGAACTCAGAATGGCGTGAAGTCACCAGCGGAGTCTCACAGGGCTCTGTACATGGACGTATCCTGTTTCTGATATATGTAAATGATCCTTCAGATGATATAAATTCATTCCCCTCAAGGTTGCTGATGATGCGAAAATTATGAGAAGTAAGACAAAGGAGGATAGCATGAGAATTCAAGATGACCTGGACAAATTGAAGTAATGGGCCAATAAATGGGTGTTAATGCGGGGAACCGATTGGTGAGATTTATATTTATTTAATTTATATGAATTTCTATTGAATTTCTATTTACGTTATATATGTATTTCGATAGCAATTTGTGTGATGTTTAGCGATTGGTATTTCTGCAACATTCTCACAAATCGATTCTGACACATTAGGGGGGTTATAATAAATTTATATATATGCAGCCAATCAAACTACAGCATTAAACTACATATATTAGTAATGATAATTGAGGTTTTATCTTATTGTATAATAGGCTTAGTCCACCAGTATGAACATGAATGATGACACCAACTAATCCTCGTGCGAGGCTAGCATCCACCACCCTGTATTGATGTACCAAGATTAATTCTTGCTTCCTCTTCTACTGGTAAAAAGACACTTGCTATAAAGCCAGAATCTTATAAATGACAGCGATATCAGAGAAAATATTGTTACATTATTAGATAAGGACCAAGGATTAATGACCTGGATTGAGTTGTTCCCTCGTGTTCTATTCCGGAATTAATCCTATCTACCTGACTTTACTGGCCAGTAATGACTTAAATAAGCTTTCTGAAAGACACTCCTTTGTTTAGATGTTGACGCGTGTTGATGATGGAAGAAACACTAATTTGATCTCCATAACACTTAGTCCGAGGGAGAATTATAGGAGGAGATCTCGCTCACCAGCGACTTGGTCTAACAACAATAGCTGACCTCCCTTCCAATGACGCCTTGGCTCTCCTTATCCACTGTCAATATTTGGTAGAAGGGTCACATTTACTCTACTTTGATGCTGATAATTAAGTTAATTCAAATGAGATGTTATTATGATTTTAAGAGTCTAAAGACTACTGTATTAACAATAATTCCAAACAGAATAGCTGGTGATTTTATGGCACTATATGGCAATGATATCTCGTTTTCTATTGCCAGAAAATTCCATTGTGCTACATTTTCTATGGGTTAACTTGTGTATACAACAACAGCAATATTACCTACATATTGTATTTTTTATTAGTAAATGGTGTCGGGTTTTCCGACATAATTCCCTGGGGCTGATCACGGGTCGAAGTCCTATCTAGAACAGATGAACACCGATACTCCTTCGAATTATTAGATTAATTTGATGTTAATAGTTAGTAATCACACATTTGTGCGTCTGTTCATACAGGATAGATGTCCTGTACTCGAGTTGCAGGGGTTAGAAGTCTAATGCGATTTCATTTCCCTGTTAACTCCTGGGAGGCTAAAATTATAGCCTAATTACATATTATTTAATCCAGAGGACTGAATGTGATCAAGTACTACAGTCAAGTATGATTCAGGGACTGCAGTGAGATCAGTGACATTAGTTATAATAACCTGAAGCTTGTTCAGGTAACTGGTCACTGATATATAAACACTGAGGCCCATGGAATTCATCTTGATTAAATTAAATAATAAATCAAAATCAGTCGTCGGATTATATATAGTCAGTCACGCTCCCTTAAGCTTATTTGCTGGAGTTTATATGGCTGACAAATTGAATTGAATTTAGTTAATGGATTCAGAAGATTGAATAGTCAGTCATTAAAGTCAAGTATTGTTCTGAGACTGCAGTGGGTTCAGTGACATTGGTCGCAGTGACTTGTAGCTGTTTAGGATACTGTTCACTGATTTGGCACTGAGGCCTCATGAACTCATCTTCAGCTTAAAATAATGATATTAAGATCAACCTCTGTTGCTATAGTCAGCTGTAATCTCCTTAGTATAATGCTATTGGAGATATATAATCAGCTGATAAATTTAGATTTCTACTGGTATTGTTTATCTGCAGGCATAGGTCTCCTCAGGCTTAATACTGAGCCTGAGAGTAATTTGCCTCCAGCAGAAATTAACATGATTTTGCCCTGATATTTAGTAGGACTACCGATGAATCGATGGTAGTAGTCTGTACCTACAAGAATACTGATGTTGATGAGGTGATCAGACTTGATATTATCTGCCAATTTTATTCCTCTATTTCTCAGGAATTTGGCTGTTGCTTTCAGACCTTGTACTTGTAGGTCTGCTGGAATTTTGTCCAACACAATGGCTTGTACTTGACAGACGTAGCTGCCTAATCGTACTGATGGCTGTACCACCTGGTAGACTTCAGGTCCTGTATCTGTTAGAAACCTTGAGATATTGATTGTCGTCTGGGTTACAGGCCTTAATAGTAATTCAACTGCCACCATTTTGGTGACATATGTTCTCTGGGATCCTTGGTCAAACAACCCACGAGTATGGATCTTGGCCCTCATATTCTGGATGGTAATTTGTGCAGTAGGTAAAGTCGTATTACCTTTGGACTTTGCCGATTGGACACTAATTGTTTGTTGCACCTTGCAGTACTGTACTGTAGTGGGAATGCTATTCTCCACTTTGGGATTTGGAGACTTTGCTTTGGTGTCTTTGCACAATGCTGCCGACCCTTGTTACACCTATTATAAGTGTGTAATTGGGTCTCACAGTCGATGATGTGTTTCCTGAGGCACCTCGTGCAATGTTGTAAATGACGCCGTGTTTTCTCAACACGGCGTCACTATGAGGAAAATTAGGACAGTGGTACACTGAATGTTTCCCTTGGCAGAACAAACATGTTCCATAGCTTCCAGTACCCTTTGGTGTCACGTTCTTGGGTGACACAGTAACTATAGGCTAGGATGGTCCCACTGCATATACGCCCACTCTGCCACTGTTCCACTTTAATGTTGAATTATATTGTCTAGACTGATTTGGAGTACCTTTGGTACTCTGTGGTTTACTATTACTGGTTTCTGAAGGTTTACTTGGTGGTTTTCAATATGTCATGTGTCCGTAATGGATAAATTACTGAACGTAAACCCTCAGATATTTCATTCATGGATAAGATACTTTTATTAAATGAACACTCATTTGTCTCAATACGTCCCTAGATATTTTCTCCTGGGCAATTATTTTCAAGACCCACTCAGCCCCGGTTTGTATCGTCTGTCAGGCTGAGGGTTTTGATCGTTGATTCTACCTCCGGCTTGAAGACTTGGAGTAAATCAGCTGAAGCCTTCGGTGAGGGTAAATGCAACAGCTCATGTACTAAATGTGACGTTCTTACTTCTGTATCCGCATAATTATCCTTGAGGAGTTGTACTGATGGGTATCTGGGGCTTTGGATCAAATATGGAATTATTTAATTATGAGAATTAATATAAATCGAAGGAGCACTCACTTTTGAGAAAAGAGGGAAAACAAATAGAAGTGATTATAAGACTGACACTGTAGAACCAGTGCCTATGTATGTTAGATTATTTAACAATCCCTTAAAGAGAATGGATGGACTGCATTATTAATTGATTAAAGTTAAAAGCCTCAAATATCAACATTGGGGGGTATTTCTAGAAGTTAAATATATATCTAGGAACCAGTGTGATTCATCACCAGTTCATTAATGAGGTTAGTAAAATAATAGAATCTGAACTAGAATGTAGATTCTAAAAGATCATGAAATATTAAATGATCAATATATTGAAAAATTATTAAATTCTAAGAAATAATAAATGTAAACTTATTGAATACTGACCAGTAAATTATTGCTTTATATTATTCCTCTTGATCATCATATATGTAAATATATATAGAAATTAATAACGACATTAGTTCAATTTTCTACGAAACAATATTTGTCTTAGCTGTAAGACAACTTCACTAAGTCCGTTTTGCTACTCGTCGTAGTGATCACAAAGTCCCAATAAGGAAGAAGCACCAGTGGTGAACATATTAGGTGAAGGAAGAACTACTTGGTTCATCCTCGTCTACACGCTGTAATCAGGGAAATTTGAGTAGCATTTGACTAGGCTATAAATTATTCCAGTATTCACTGAAATTGGAATTAAAACCTGAAAGAAACTAATATGGTATTGGTGGTCTTCACACAACTTAAAGACAGGCTACCCACAAATACACAATCTAGAATGATGCTTCAAACCAAAAGGTATACTTAATGTAGGTGTGTTGGAACACTAAAGCCTGCCGATATCGCGTCTGCCAGTCCCTGACGTTCACTGCTGTGGATGTGTGATTACGGGCCGTGACTATTTTTGTAGACACGCAATTAAACAGTTTGAGTACTCTAGACCACGTGATGTTGTTATATGGCTGCCGTCTGTGGAGGCACGTGTGCACCATGTGACGCCCTGTGCTTGAAGCCGCCTCCTTCCTCCCACCACGCCCGGTCACGCATGTGCAGAGACGCTAATATCGATCCCGGACTTAAATCATTTTGGTTTACTAATAATTATTTGGGGAACTGAAGGAGTACAATTTGAACTATCATCACCAATAAATATATTGGATAATAATACCTTTTCTCGTAAGACAATTGATCTAATTAACATTGCTCAAATTGAACAAGAAGGGTTGACGTGTTTTTATTTTACGCCACAGTAATATTTTACTGGAATAATTCATTTGGTTAAATACCCGAGCTCAGTACGCATAAGCATGTGAAAGGGTTATTTCTTTCATAAAGAACAATAATTTTAGAAAGAAAGAGTACTTAACTGGACTCTATATTTCTCCAACATGTGTGGGAGATTTCATGTTTAAGCTTGCAATCGACGCTTGACGTCATGATGGCTGGGAATTTTCTGGCTAAATTATGCCTTACTATGAAAATGCTAACACTCAGTGCAATGTTGAGTACTGACATACCTGAATTCTTTCCAAAAGTTATATTATAAGTTAGTATGTTAGTGCGTTAGTACACACATAACGGATGTCCCGACTTTGTTAGCAACAGTTTAGACTCTAAGTCTTCTTAGGGAACTTATATTAAATGTGGAAACATTAAATTATAAAATCATCTAAAGTTAAGAAATCTTGAAGCCTACAGTATACTCAGTAACTTGTGTCGCTATGACGTGTAATGGTTATGTTACTAAGTCCCAGAGTCTTGCAAACTCAGAGATATTCTGTAGATGTGGTAATGGTGTAGTCTGTAGCCTACACAAATTAAATTAATGGTTAAATCATTCAACTTAAGGAGACTTAGAATCCACAGTGAGGTGAACGTCCAGGGTCAGTATAACATGTAACTGGTTAGTTACTGAGCATCACACGGTATCATCATGACTACCTTAAATCGGATGATGTATTATTTGCTCCAAGTCAGAGCTAAAATATTGTTGTAGTTTCCGATTACATTGTTGAGCAGCGGCTCTAAGTGGTCGTATGCTCGGTGGAACACAATTGCTGTCCTCGGAATCTGTTGGTAAAGTTGGTTCTGTAGAACACTCTCGTTCAGCTAATTCGAGGGGTACCAACTTTCCCAATATTTTTAGGCTAGTAGTGCCTAGGCATAAAACTTTTACAACTCTCAGGACACCTTGGTGATCTAGTTGGACAGAGACAATCTTGCCTATAGGCCACTCTGACCTGGGGCCATCACTGTCAATTAACACTAGGTCTCCTGGTTTAAGTTGGACTTTGTTATTGGGGCTCGAAGCTCCATTATGGTATTCCCTTAGAGCTGTGAGGTACTCTTGAGTCCACACTTCATTCCACTTCTAGACTACCCTTGAAAGATGTTGATAACTCTAAACATCACTCCTAATCACATGTGAAGGGTCGACTGGATCCTCTTCTGTTAAAGGTATCAGAGGGCTCAGTAGGCTTCCAAGAATTAAATGTGAGGGACTCAGGGGTTCTCTCTGAGAGACGTCATCTGAAAGGTAAGTCAGGGGGCGGTTGTTGACTCGTGCCTCAATTTCTACGACGAGTGTTTGTAATTTAGGGAATCTAATTTTTTGTCAATGTAAGTTCTTCCTTAAACATTTCTTGACAGTCCCTATCATTTGTTCGTAGAAACCACCTTGCCAGGTGCTCTGGGAGGTATAAATTAACAGTGGCACTGTCTTCTTTGTAATACAGACTGTACCTCAGGATGATTCCATATCTCTCGTAGACAGGCTTCTACAGCCACAAAATTTGATCCATTGTCGGAAATCATTAACTTGGGGCAGGATCTGCGTGCTGCAAATCTACGAAAGGCTTGGATAAAAACTTCTGCATTCATGTCAGACGTCACTTCTAAGTGTACGCTTCGTGTGGGTGCACACGTGAAGAGACAAATATATGCTTTCACTGGTATCTTATCTGGAGTGCCAGTGAGAAGTAGGCACCTGTGTAATCGACACCAGTGGTCTCAAAGGGACGAAGGTGAACTGCTCTCTCTTAGGGAGTGGTGGAGGTCCTGGCTAAGGACACACTCGAGCATCGTACCTTCTGCAGATTACAACAACACTTAATACGTGATGTGACAATTTGACGATTTTGGGGAAGCCAATATTTCTGTCTAAGGTCGGTGTGGGTGTCTAACACTCCACCATGTAAAGTACCACGTTGATTGTAATGTAAAACTAGAAGTTTTGTGACAATGTGGTGACGTGGTAGAAGTATTGGATTTTTTTGAATCCAAATCCATTTCTGCATGAAGCAGACGTCCTCCACACCTCAATATATTGGGGGTATTGGCATCATACCAGATGCCTAGAGACTTAGTTATTTGTCTGGAAGATTCTCATATTCACTTCCATATGTCTCTTGTTGTGCACGTTTGATCCAATAGAGGATAGGACTGGGAAATCTATGCCTGATTCCTATCTTAGCAAGAAAATCAAATACATGTACTGTTACTCTTAGTAACTAACTCAAGTTGGAATATTGTCAAACCCAGGAATAAAAAATATGAATTTTAGAGAGTTACTTTAGCAATCACCCTCGACAGTGAAGAAAAACATAAGAAATATTGAGAAGATTCGTGTTAGAATTATTAATCATACCCTTTCGTTCATATTCAACAACATATGTTTACAAGAAAGACTGCTACCAAAATATACTAATATTAGACCCCATTAGTTGGTCTAATTAGACCAAATTGGACAATACTAATACATAGACCACTAACACTATTCACTCACAGTACACAGACCTTGAACACTATTCACTTACAGTACACAGACCATGAACATTATTCACTTACAGTACACAGACCATGAACACACATCACTCACAGTACACAGACCATGAACACACATCACTCACAGTACACAGACCATGAACACTATTCACTCACAGTTCACAGACCATGAACACTATTCACTCACAGTACACAGACCATGAACACTATTCACTCACTGTACACAGAGCAGGAACACTATTTACTCACAGTACACAGACCTTGAACACTATTCACTTACAGTACACAGACCATGAACACTATTCACTCACAGTACACAGAGCATGAACACTATTCACTCACAGTACACAGAGCACGAACACTATTCACTCACAGTACACAGAGCACGAACACTATTCACTCAGAGTACACAGAGAACGAACCAGGTAAACACAGTGACATTCTCTGTGTAAAGGAGGTTATCTCATGTGGTCTTACCTTGCAGGAACATTGTTCTGGACCAATTTGTCAACCAGGACCTCACTTCAGACATCCTACAGAAGATTACTGATGACTTCATCACCTTAAGAAATGCCGGCATGAAGGTATGGTGAACTGAACACAACATGGTAAGCATGTCTTGCATTTAGGTATGGAGCTAAACACAATATGGTGAGATCGCCTTGCATGTAGGTATGATGATCTGAACATTATAAGATGAGCTTGTCTTGCATATAGGTATGGTGAGATAAACACAATATGATGAGGCTGTATTGCCTGGTGAAATTAACACAATATGGTGAGCTTGTCTTGCATGTAGGAATGGTGAGCTGAACTCAATATGGTGAGATTGTCTTGCATGTATGTATGATGAGCTAAACATTATAAAATGAGCTTCTCTTTCATGTTGGTATGGTGAGATTGTCTTCTATTGTGAGTTTAAAAACAAAATGGCGAGCTTAACACAGTATGGTGAGATTGTCTTGCATGATGAGCTTAACACAATATGGTGAGCTTAACACAATATGGTGAGATTGTCTTGCCTGATGAGCTTAACACAGTATGGTGAGATTGTCTTGCCTGATGAGCTTAACACAATATGGTGAGATTGTCTTGCAGTAAGGTGATGCAGAGGTACAGTTGAAGGAAAAGTTGTAGAAATGTGGAATATAGAGAGTTATAATATTTATAACAGTTTCTGAGTGTGATATAACAGTACCTGAGTGTGATATAGCAGTACCTGAGTGTGATATAATGTTACCTGAGTGTCACATAACAGTTTCTGAGTGTGAAATAACAGTACCTGAGTGTGATATAACAGTACCTGAGTGTGATATAACAGTACCTGAGTGTGATATAGCAGTACCTGAGTGTGATATAATGTTCCTGAGTGTCATATAACAGTACCTGAGTGTGATATAGCAGTACCTGAGTGTGATATAATGTTACCTGAGTGTCATATAACAGTTTCTGAGTGTGAAATAACAGTACCTGAGTGTGACATAACAGTACCTGAGTGTGATAAAACAGTACCTGAGTGTGATACAACAATACCTGAGTGTGATATAACAGCACCTGAGTGTGATATAACAGTACCTGAGTGTGATATAACAGTACCTGAGTGTGCTATAACAGTACCTGAGTGTGATATAACAGTACCTGAGTGTGATATAACAGTACCTGAGTGTGATATATCAGTACCTGAGTGTGATATAGCAGTACCTGAGTGTGATAAAACAGTACCTTAGTGTGATATAACAGTACCTGAGTGTGATACAACAATACCTGAGTGTGATATAACAGTACCTGAGTGTGATATAACAGTACCTGAGTGTGATATAACAGTACCTGAGTGTGATATAACAGTACCTGAGTGTGATATAACAGTACCTGAGTGTGATATAACAGTACCTGTGTGTGATATAACAGTACTGTGTGTGATATAACAGTACCTGAGTGTGATATAAGAATACCTGAGTGTGATATAACAATATTTGAGTGTGATATAACAGTACCTGAGTGTGATATATCAGTACCTGAGTGTGATATAACAGTACCTGAGTGTGATATATCAGTACCTGAGTGTGATATAGCAGTACCTGAGTGTGATATTACAGTACCTGAGTGTGATATAACAGTACCTGAGCGAGATATAACAGTTCCTTAGTGTGATATAACAGTACCTGAATGTGATATAACAATACCTGAGTGTGATATAACAGTACCTGAGTGTGATATATCAGTACCTGAGTGTGATATAGCAGTACCTGAGTGGATATAACAGTACCTGAGTGAGATATAGCAGTTCTTAGTGTGATATAACAATACCTGAGTGTGATGTAACAGTACCTGAGTGTGCTATAACAGTACCTGAGTGTGATATAACAGTACCTGAATGTGATATAACAGTACCTGAGTGTGCTATAACAGTACCTGAGTGTGATATAACAGTACCTGAATGTGATATAACAGTACCTGAGTGTGCTATAACAGTACCTGAGTGTGATATAACAGTACCTGAATGTGATATAACAGTACCTGAGTGTGATATAACAGTACTTGTGTGTGATATAACAGTACCTGAGAGTGATATAACAGTACCTGAGTGTGATATAACAGTACCTGAGTGTGATATAACAGTACCTGAGTGTGATATAACAGTACCTGAGTGTGATATAACAGTACCTGAGAGTGATATAACAGTACCTGAGAGTGATATAACAGTACCTGAGTGTGCTATAACAGTACCTGAGAGTGATATAACAGTACCTGAGAGTGATATAACAGTACCTGAGTGTGCTATAACAGTACCTGAGAGTGATATAACAGTACCTGAGAGTGATATAACAGTACCTGATGTGCTATAAACAGTACCTGAGAGTGATATAACAGTACGTGAGTGTGCTATAAACAGTACCTGAGAGTGATATAACAGTACTTGTGTGTGATATAACAGTACCTGAGTGTGATATAACAGTACCTGAGTGTAAAGTTCGTGAATAAATCCAACAGTGGATCATTGCCTCATCATCTATATCTTGAAAATATGAAGTCAAGTTATTCACAATTCTTTATTATTTAAATCAGAATAAGTGTGTTCCTCCTGTACAGTCACAAACACTTGAGGCTTTTGGCCGGTAAGTCTCACTTACCTTAAAATAAGACTTACGATGAGGCTTTGAGTAGTTAATGTCTGTAAGTGAGAATGAGCCCCTTTAGACAACACCATTGGAGTTTGACAATAAGCCAGTGCGAGAACTGGTGGAGTATTACCTGCAGTTACCTGATGGGTTCTGTGGATTGGATTGGAGATGGATGTATCGGTAGATCATCGCGGTGAGTGGTGTATGGGAAGGTCTTGTACTGATTGTGAATGGTATATTTAGGCTGATATGGTTCATAGCTATTTGCTGGCGAATTATGTATTAATAAGTGGTTAATGGTGGTTTATGGTGAGGTACTGGTGCTGTATTGTGAGTTCTGGTGGTGTATGTGAGGTGGTGTGTAAGATGAGTTCTGGTGGTGTATGGGCACGGTCACTGTTGGTTGAGGTTAAGTCTGGTTGTTTATGGTGAGGCCGGGTGGTGTATTGTCCTACTTCGTCATTGTTGTCATCACAAATTGTTCACAATCGACAGGCGCGCATTACTCAAATTATAAATATTAGTAGAAAAAATGGATTTGTATACAAAAAATTGTAAAATTGTAACATTTTTTTTTTTTTGGACGCAACATGCATCGTCACCGGAACGACTGTAGTGTTATTTATGGGCGCAATTTACGTCCCCGCTCGCCGAAAGTGGCGGGCGGATTAAACGATTAATGTTTAATCATTAAAAGATTAAAGGATGTAGAATAATAAGAACTATGTCCTAGGGACACCCTGACCAGCGAACGTAATATGCAGTTATGGGTTTGTAATTAACTTAAGCAGC
>WNGS01139579.1:0-10049 GCA_020271785.1 Procambarus virginalis
TAGCATAGTATAGAGTGGTCGAGGGAGGGAGGGGAAGTCGTACCGCGCGCGCTCCGTTAAAATCGTGACATTAACCGGGATTTCTTAGGACCACAGCCTTGGATTACCGATTACAGGCATAACAAGTGCATAGTGACCCGCTGGAAAATTTGAAAACAGTCATTATCAACGGAACTTTGTGTTAAATAGATAATAAACGGGAGACCACGTGTGGGCCAGTGCATGAGGCTTTGTGTACGTGCGTGTATGAGGAAAAAAATAGTGAACGGTGATTCGTGGAACAGTGAAGTGGAACGGGTACCACAACAACATATAAGTTGGAAGTGAAGGAAAATCGTGCATAGAATATTATAAATATAGAATGCTAGAAATATAGAATAGTGGCAAGAGGCGGCATCAGTAGGCTGTTTCCACAAGCCACGCGAGGCCTACCCCAGGGCACGTCCCACAGGGATAAAATACGGAAATCATATAGTGTACTATGGAAATGTGAATCTAATAATTAGCAATAAAGTGAGTGAATACCATTGCAAGCCGGAAATTAGGCGGAAAATCCCTTGTAAGAATACAAGCAAAGAATAAATCAGTGTTATAAATCGAGTAGCTGGAAACTCGTGACATCAACCTGGGACGACAAGAGGTCACCTGTACCGCACCGGGGACCAGCTTCGCTACCCTACGCTAAGTACCTGCCATAAAGTTTGAACAAAATAACATACATAATATTACAAATCTACGGTATACATATAGTATTATAAATATTAAATATATAAAAATATACATATAACTTTATAAAGAGTTAAAAGGACTGACATCAACAAGTGATCCACACAGTAAACCACAAATACAACAATACATCAGAAAATGGAGAGGTGTGGCGAGTGCTCGGGAGTACTGGGAAAACGTAATGTAGGCGTAACGTGTTGCATCTGTAACATGAGATTTCACCTGGGCTGTACAGAAGTATCTCCAGGATGCACAAAAAGGCAAGGAATTTACTGGGTCTGCAAAGATGACAGATTAATGTTAGAGAACATAACTAAACTGATGAAAAACATTCCCGAGTCACAGAGATTACCATTCACAGACAAGCTACCAGTGATATATGCAGACTGGGAAAAGACAACATTGGTTAACGACCAAAACCCAGGAACAGATAGTTTAGAGAACCGCAGCAGTAATGTGGAGGAAGAGGGTATTGTAGTACATAATAGCAGCAATATTGCAGAGTCAGGTAATATAAACGATGTGAGCAACAGTGAGACAGAGTGCATAAATGAAGGAATTGGGACGAAAAGCGGAGATGGCTCCAATAAAGAGGTAGACAAGACAGACACAGATATAAATACCTTGAAAAACGCAAAACCGGAACACATTTGCAAATTCTACGCTAAAGGAATATGCAAATATGGAAAATTAGGAACAAAATGCCATTTTCTGCATCCTCGAAAATGCAGGAACATGTTGGCGAGGGGTACATGCCGTTTTGGAACAGGGTGTAGATACTTCCACCCCAAATTATGTCAATTTTCAATTAGGGACAAAAAATGCTACAATCTTCAGTGTCCGGAATTCCACGTGAGAGGTACACAACGTTATAGACGGGAAAATCAGTATGACACTACTGGCAATTTTTTAGAGGAAGGCAGAAACAGAGCAGAAAATATAAGAGAGAGGAACAGTCAGATGGAACCACCACAGGATTACAGAGGGGAAGGGAGATACCCACAAGTCTGGAATACACATTACCAACAAACACACAGGTACTACACCACACAACACTCGCCCCACTACCGAAACTGGACGAATCACTTCGAAAACAACACACCCTGGACGCAAACACAGTGGCCCCCTTACCAGAGCCTCAGATATTAACACCAAGTAAGGCATCCAGCACTTCCACTACCACGATAACATCATTTATATTTGCCAACATTCAAGGTATAAAAACACGCAAATCCAACAAAGTTCACTTTATAGATGGTCTCCTTCATGAGGCAAATGCAGTGTTTGCAGCCCTAACAGAAACCCACACAAAGGACTACCATGATGGTGAAATATGGATCTCAGAGTACAATCTTTTCAGATGTGATAGGAAACACCGGCTTCAGGGTGGGGTCAGCCTATACATCAAAGACACACTCATCTGTACTGAGCTGCTAAACACCTCAAATGATATGGTGGAAGTGCTGATAATCAAAATAGAGATTATAAATGTAGTTATTGTCCTTGTATATAAGTCACCGGAGGCAAACCCTCAGCAGTTTAAAGACCAACTAATGAAAGTAGAACACTGCTTGGAAAACCTCACAAATCCAGCTCCGAACATCATCCTGCTTGGGGACTTCAACCTACGGCACCTGAAATGGAAGCACCTGGCTAATACAGTAATATCAGAAAGAATACCAGGAAGTAGCCTTAATGAACAGGCACATGCAAATGACCTGCTACGGATGTGCGACAGGTTTGCCTTAAACCAGCAAATAGTAGAACCAACCAGGAAGGAGAACACGCTGGACCTCATTTTCACTAATAATGATGAATTGATCAGGAACATAATGATTACAAATACCTGTTACTCAGATCACAACTTAATTGAAGTTATGACAACCATGGGGAATAGACCTTCAAAACCAGTCCAGATTCCCGGTGGAGGAGATTTCAGCAAATTCAACTTCAATAATAAACAGATAAACTGGGAGCAAATAAACCAGGACTTCACAGAAATAAACTGGGAAGAACAGCTAGGAAATGCGAACCTGAACCAGTGCCTGGAAAAAATAAGCTCAGTAGCACTAGAAATATGTACAAACCGCATCCCCCTAAGAAAAAAGAGGAAGAGATGCAGATTGGAACGAGAACGTCGTTCCCTATATAGGCGAAGAAAACGAATCGCGGTACAACTTGAGAGTCGCACCCTATCTCAGGAACGGCGAAGAAGGTTAGGTAGCGAAATAGGAAAAATTGAACTCAAGCTACAAGAATCATACAAAACGCAGGAGAGGGAAAGAGAGCAAAAGGCCATCAGTGAAATAGAGAGAAACCCGAAATATTTTTTCTCCTATGCAAAATCAAGATCAAAAACCACATCTAGTATCGGGCCCCTGCGAAAGGAAGATGGAACTTTCACCGATGACAACAAAGAAATGAGCGAGCTACTGAGGAAGCAATACGACTCTGTCTTCAGCGAGCCATTAAACGCACTAAAGATCGATAACCCAAATGAATTTTTCATGGATATGATACCAACATCAAATCATATATCAGACGTCACCCTATCCCCACTGGATTTTGAAGAAGCCATAAACAGTATGCCTATGCACTCCGCACCAGGCCCGGATTCTTGGAACTCCATATTCATCAAGAACTGTAAAAAACCACTATCGCAGGCCCTTCACATTCTGTGGAGACAAAGCCTAGATACTGGCGTTATTCCTGATATACTAAAAACAGCAGAGATAGCACCACTTCATAAAGGAGGAAATAAGGCAGAGGCAAAAAATTACAGACCGATAGCACTAACATCGCACATCATAAAAATTTTTGAGAGAGTGCTAAGAAGTAAGATCACAAAATACATGGAATCACAGCATCTCCATAACCCCGGACAACATGGTTTCAGAACAGGGCGCTCTTGCCTGTCGCAGTTGCTGGACCACTATGATATGGCATTAGATGCTATGGAAGACAAACAAAACGCTGATGTAATTTACACAGATTTCGCAAAAGCTTTTGATAAATGTGACCATGGTGTTATTGCCCATAAAATGCGCTCAAAAGGAATTACCGGAAAAGTAGGCAGATGGATCTACAATTTCCTGACCAACAGAACCCAATGTGTAATAGTCAACAAAATAAAATCCAACCCGTCAACCGTTAAGAGCTCAGTCCCCCAGGGTACTGTGCTTGCTCCAGTACTTTTTCTCATCCTCATATCGGACATAGACAAGAACACAACCTATAGCACTGTATCATCCTTTGCAGATGACACTAGGATCTTCATGAGAGTAGGCAACATAGAGGACACGGCGAACCTCCAGTCAGATGTAGATCAGGTCTTTCTATGGGCTACAGAAAATAATATGGTGTTTAACGAAGACAAGTTCCAGCTCATGCGCTATGGAAAAAATGAAAATATAAAAACGGAAACCACGTACAAAACTCAGGCAAATCATAACATAGAACGAAAAGGCAATGTAAAGGATCTGGGTGTACTCATGTCGGAAGACCTTACCTTTAAAGAACACAATAAAGTAGCCGTCACAACTGCAAGAAAAATGACAGGTTGGATAACAAGAACTTTTCACACTAGAGATGCTATACCGATGATGACACTTTTCAAAACGCTTGTGCTCTCTAGAGTGGAGTACTGCTGCACAATGACAGCCCCTTTCACTGCTGGTGAAATTGCTGACCTGGAGAGCGTGCAGAGATCCTTTACTGCTAGAATCCACTCGGTAAAACATCTAAACTATTGGGACCGACTAAAGAGCCTAAATCTGTATTCCCTTGAGCGCAGGCGGGAGAGATACATAATAATTTACACGTGGAAAATATTAGAGGGGCTGGTCCCAAACCTGCACACAGAAATAACATCACATGAGACCAGAAGACATGGCAGGATGTGCAGAATACCCCCGTTGAAAAGCAGAGGTGCAACTGGTACTCTGAGAGAGAACTCTATCAACATCAGAGGCCCGAGACTGTTCAACACGCTTCCACTACACATAAGGGACATAACTGGCAAACCCCTCACAGTGTTCAAGAGAGAACTGGATAAGCACCTCCAAAGGATACCTGATCAACCAGGCTGTGACTCATACGTCAGGCTGCGAGCAGCCGCGTCCAACAGCCTGGTTGATCAGTCCAGCAACCAGGAGGCCTGGTCGATGACCGGGCCGCGGGGACGATAAGCCCCGGAAGCACCTCAAGGTATCCTCAAGGTAAGGTACCTCTGTTTAACGCAACAGTAAAATGTGTACTTGGATGAAAACACGATTCTTCGCGGCAGGGGATCGTATTCCAGGGACCTGCCCGAAACGCTTCGCGTACTAGTGGCTGTACAAGAATGTAACAACTCTTGTATATATCTCAAAAAAAAAAAAAAAAAAAATTTGCAAAACATTCGAGAGAATGGTCTTAAACCGTCTCCTCCATAGAATAAGAACCATGCTATCCCCCCAGATATATGGCTTCATGCATGGAAGGAGTGTGCATCATTGCATCACCACCTTCTTACCCTGCACACTGAAAAGTCATATACCACCTTCCTAGATCTTAAGTCTGCCTTTGATATTGCAAATAGACATGTTATCTTGAGTGAGCTTGCAAGAATGAATGTTGGTGGTCGGCTTCTTTGTTGGATCAGGGGTACTTATCCAACAGGAAGTCATCTGTATTTTTCCAGGGGCATAGGAGTGTAACAAGAGACTTTGAACTAGGTACCCCGCAGGGTGGTGTCCTCAGTCCTACCTTATTTAATATCTTAATAAAACACGCTGTTAAACTCTATACCGAGCAAACCCAACGTCCACATCATTAGCTATGCTGATGATATAATGATACACACCACTGGGTATGCTAACACACAGAACACTCTTAACTCTGTATTAGATTCATGTCAGGACCTAGGTTTAATTATCTCAGCAGAGAAAACAAAGATACTAAATCGGCGCCCACCCAGGCAGGGAGGAGCTGTTCGCAAGATGCAACTATCTGATGGCTCCCAGCTTGACTATGTAAACAGATTCAAATACCTTGGCCTTGAGGTGCCACTGTATGGTCCTGTTGTATTCAGACTCTGTCGTCAGTATAAAGAGAGGCTCCGAGCTCTCAAGGCTGTTGCAGGTTATCACTCAGGCTATGGTGCCAATGTCAGAATTGTCAAAATGATGTACCTTGCATACATCAGATCTTTAGTGGATTATGCTGCACCTCTGCTTGTTTTGATGCCTGAAAGAAAGCTTGGAGGGCTTGAAAAAATTGCAGAACGAAGCCCTGAGGATAATCCTTGGGTGCCCTCGTACCACAAAGATACTTAATATGAGAAGGGAACTTTCTCATATTAAGAGAAAATGAGAAAGTATCGTGATCCCTCTGCATCTCTATGCACACTGATATTGATCCTGATCAAAATCTTCTGTCTCATATCTACACCAACCAGCACATTGATCATCATTATTGCAAGTATTTCACAGCACACCAGGCTAAAAACAAACTCCAAAATAACACCTGTTTATCAGTTTACAACCAAAATGTTAGATCACTTGGTAAACATTTTGACGATTTAAATGCATTACTCACAGCACTAGGTACTAACTTATCGTTCATTATTCTAACAGAAACTTGGCTAAATAAAGACTATACCCAACTCTACAACTTAGCTGGTTATAAAGCCATTCATAACTGTAGGCCAAATAAAAAAGGTGGTGGCACAGCTATATATTACCGAGATACATTTATCTGCAACAGTATTATTAGTGACAGAGATGACTACTGTGAATATACTTTTGCTCAGTTTACAATTAAATCCCTTAAATCCTCATTGACTATTGGAGCCATCTATAGATTTCCCAATACTAACATAGCTTCTTTCTCAGACAACCTAAGTAATCTTATTATAAACAACAATCTCAACAAAAACCACATCATTCTGGGAGGAGACTTTAATATTGACCTGGGTCAACAAAATTGCTCTCAAGTTGACTATTTCCTTAACAGCATGAACTCCTGTATGCTAATCCCCACAATCACCAAACCTACCCGAGTCACTCAAACATCAGCCACTACCTTGGACCACATATGGACAAACATAACAGCTCCCCTTGTATCTGGTATAATCTACGACAGAACAACTGACCACTATCCTACCTTTCTCATAGCGAACATGGACATAACACCACCAAAAAGCAAGAAACTTTCATTTAGGCTACACAGTGAATCAGCTTTGGGCAATCTTACAGATGCATTTCACAATATTAACTGGGATTCTGAATTCAATAATACCCAGGATATAAATTCATTAGCTAACCTCTTCCTCTCCAAAACTCTAAGCCTCTACAACCTTCATTGTCCCCTTCTTACCAAGCAAGTAACTGACAAAAGATTAAACAATCCATGGCTCACAAGCGGCATTCTCAATTCAATCAACAAGAAACATGAATATGAAAAGAAACTTAGGATTGGCCTAGTTTCAAAGGAAGTAGCTAAAAGGTACTCATCAATGCTTACCAGTATCATAAGAAAGGCAAAACTTGCATATTATGTGAATAGATTCAATGAAGCAAAAGGCAACATGAAAAGCACTTGGAAAACCATCTCTAGTATCCTAGGAACTAAACAACACTCACATAACCAAATAAAACTCTACAAGGATGGGGATATACCGTCAACTGATTTAGAAATGGCAAATGAATTTAATAGTTTCTTTTCATCGGTTGGTGCTAATCTTGCCAGTAAAATCCCACAGACTCAGACACATATTAACACATCTCTCTCAGGCAGCTATCCAAACTCTCTTCTCCTTTCACCAATCAGCCCGGAAGATCTTGTGTCCATCATACACTCTCTAAAAACAAAGGCAGGGAACACCAGTGAAATTCCATCCATTGTATACAAGAGAGCCTCCCATGCCCTTGCCCCACCCATAGCCCTACTGTTCAACAAATCTATAGAGTGTCACACCTTCCCTGATATCCTCAAAAAAGCAAGAGTAACGCCAGTCCATAAAGGAGGCAATCCGGCGGACATAAACAATTATAGACCAATATCAAATCTACCCATTCTATCAAAAATATTTGAAAAAATTATTTACAAACAGCTCTATTCCTACCTCGAAAAATTCGACATACTCAGCCCCTGCCAGTTTGGCTTCAGGTCCCAAAAGAGCACCAACGATGCAATCATTAGTCTCCTTGACGTAATCTACTCAGCACTTGACAAAAATGAGTTTCCGATTGGACTCTTCATTGACCTAAGAAAAGCCTTTGATACTGTTAATCACAACTACCTCTTACTTAAACTCCAGCATTATGGAATCCGAGGCCTTGCCCTTGACTACATCCGATCCTATCTTAGTGACAGACACCAATATGTAACTATCAATGAAACAACTTCTTCCACTCTACCAATTACCGTTGGAGTGCCACAGGGCAGTATCTTAGGACCTCTTCTATTTCTTATATATATAACGATCTGCCTAATGTCTCTAATATTCTCAAACCTATATTGTTTGCTGACGATACTACTCTTATCTATTCAGACCTCAACCCACATACACTAAATAATGTTGTGAATAATGAATTAAAAAAAGTCCACTTATGGATGTCAACTAACAAACTAACATTAAACATCGAAAAGACTTACTACATCTTATTTGGAAGCAAATCATCAAATGCAATTCAGCTACAGATAGACAACATTAACATCAGTAATAAAAATGATGGCAAGTTTCTTGGCCTATTCCTAGACAAGAGACTCAACTTCAGCACCCACATTCAACACATAACTAAGAAAGTCTCTAAGACAGTTGGTATACTCTCCAAAATCAGATATTATGTTCCTAACTCTGCTCTCCTCTCTCTCTATTATGCTCTAATCTACCCCTATCTTAATTATGGTATCTGTGCATGGGGGTCTACCACTGCAAACCACCTTAAGCCCATCATCACCCAGCAAAAATCTGCTATCAGAATAATAACTAACTCTGCTTTCAGACAACACTCAGCTCCCTTGTTTAAATCCCTAAACTTGCTAAATATTAACTCCCTCCACACATTCTCTTGTGTCAACTACATCTACAAAACCCTGTTCTTAAATGCAAACCATGCTCTGAAACTCTCTCTGGACAGATGTAATAGGACCCATTATCACCACACCAGAAATAAATATCTCTTTGATATCCCCAGGGTCAAACTTAATCTGTGTAAACACTCTATGCAAATTAAGGGACCTAGTCTATGGAACTCACTCCCTAGTGAATTGAAAAACTGTAAAACTTTTGCCTTATTTAAAAACAAAACCAAAAAGTACTTAATTTCATCTTCTTAGTTTCCTACACTGAGCTTTATTTTTTGCTCTGTATCTAGTGTTACCCAATCTCCTAATTCTTATGTATTTAACCCAAACAACCTTATCATTGTGTTCATTGCTGTCTTCCTTTATGTGCTAGCCATTTGCTGTATTGTGCCTACCAAATTTTGTCAACTACCATTCAAGCTTTCATTGCAATCAATCTTAGCTACCTAAGTGCTTTATTATACTGTACCTACAATTTTCTCTCATCTTTTTTTTCTTTTTTCTTTTCTTGCATGTAACTGTTATCATTCTTTTTTATAATTTTTGCTAGTATTTACCTACTAAAATTTTCTTAGATTAAGGACCTGCCCGAAACGCTGGCGTACTAGTGGCTTTACAAGATTGTAATTACCATATTATATATTCTCACATTCCAATGTACCTTCTTGTATAAATAAATAAATAAATAAAATACTTGTAAATAAATAAAAAATAAATAAATAAATAAAACACTTAATATTCTGAGCGTTGTTGATCGTGTATGAAATTAACGGGTCAAATTGGTATAAAAATGCTTAGGCTAACATCTAATCTTGCACAGAAGCCCTCCAGACCTTTATTGAAGATCAGCATTGTTCCAATGGATAACAAAAAACTGGAACTCAACTCAGAATGTATGGGTTCATGATTTGTACCAAGAGAAACAACAACGGCACTTTCCTGCACCGTGGGAGGTTACACCCTTTCCAGTTTAATCCCTCCCTTTCCACCCAAGAAGCAAATTAGAGATAAGCCCAAGCTTCGTCTTGAGGCAAAGCTCAACGCCTTAAGCCATATTGATGCTCTGTCCACAGAGCATTCTCTCTCTCAAATCATATACACTGATGGTTCCCTACACCGCACCACGGGGCAGCTGGAAGTGCAGTTGTTCTGACAATGGGCGATGGCTTGTACTTTGAGTGGGGAGTCCGTATAACAATTGGGCCTCTACCCTTCAGACTGAACTATTTGCCTTGATCTTGCACTGAAATGTG
>WNGS01139581.1:0-10217 GCA_020271785.1 Procambarus virginalis
CTGTTGTTGGAGCCAGCCTGACAGTCGTACAAACTGTTGTGGAACCAGCATGACAGTCGTACAAACTGTTGTGGGAACCAGCCTGACAGTCATGCAAACTGTTGTGGGAGCCAATCGTACAAACTGTTGTGGGAGCCAGTCGTACAAACTGTTGTGGAGCCAGTCGTACAAACTGTTGTGGGAGCCAGCCTGACAGTCATACAAACTGTTGGGGAGCCAGCCTGACAGTCGTACAAACTGTTGTGGGAGCCAGCCTGCCAATCGTACAAACTGTTGTGGGAGCCAGCCTGACAGTCGTACAAACTGTTGTGGGAGCCAGCCTGACAGTCGTACAAACTGTTGTGGGAGCCAGCCTGCCAATCGTACAAACTGTTGTGGGAGCCAGCCTGATAGTCGTACAAACTGTTGTGGGAGCCAGCCTGACAGTCATACAACTGTTGTGGGAGCCAGCCTGACAGCCGTACAAACTGTTGTGGGAGCCAGCCTGACAGTCGTACAAACTGTTGTGGGAGCCAGCCTGACAGTCACACAAACTGTTGTTGGAGCCAGCCTGCCAGTCGTACAAGCTGTTGTGGGAGCCAGCCTGACAGTCGTAAAAACTGTTTTGGGGGCCAGCCTGACAGTCGTACAAACTGTTGTGGAGCCAGCCTGACAGTCGTACAAACTGTTGTGGGAGCCAGCCTGACAGTCGTACAAACTGTTGTGGGAGCCAGCCTGCCAATCGTACAAACTGTTGTGGGAGCCAGCCTGACAGTCGTACAAACTGTTGTGGGAGCCAGCCTGACAGTCGTACAAACTGTTGTGGGAGCCAGCCTGACAGTCGTACAAACTGTTGTGGGAGCCAGCCTGACAGTCGTACAAACTGTTGTGGGAGCCAGCCTGACAGTCGTACAAACTGTTGTGGGAGCCAGCCTGACAGTCGTACAAACTGTTGTGGGAGCCAGCCTGACAGTCGTACAAACTGTTGTGGGAGCCAGCCTGAAAGTCGTACAAACTGTTGTGGGAGCCAGCCTGACAGTCGTACAAACTGTTGTTGGAGCCAGCCTGACAGTCGTACAAACTGTTGTGGGAGCCAGCCTGACAGTCGTACAAACTGTTGTGGGAGCCAGCCTGCCAATCGTACAAACTGTTGTGGGAGCCAGCCTGACAGTCGTACAAACTGTTGTGGGAGCCAGCCTGACAGTCGTACAAACTGTTGTGGGAGCCAGCCTGACAGTCGTACAAACTGTTGTTGGAGCCAGCCTGACAGTCGTACAAACTGTTGTGGGAGCCAGCCTGACAGTCGTACAAACTGTTGTGGGAGCCAGCCTGACAGTCGTACAAACTGTTGTGGGAGCCAGCCTGACAGTCGTACAAACTGTTGTGGGAGCCAGCCTGCCAGTCGTACAAACTGTTGTGGGAGCCAGCCTGACAGTCGTACAAACTGTTGTGGGAGCCAGCCTGATAGTCGTACAAACTGTTGTGGGAGCCAGCCTGACAGTCGTAAAAACTGTTGTGGGGGCCAGCCTGACAGCCGTACAAACTGTTGTGGGAGCCAGCCTGACAGCCATACAAACTGTTGTTGGAGCCACCCTGACAGTCGTACAAACTGTTGTGTGAGCCAGCCTGACAGTCGTACAGACTGTTGTGGGAGCTAGCCTGCCAATCGTACAAACTGTTGTGGGAGCCAGCCTGACAGTCGTAAAAACTGTTGTGGGGGCCAGCCTGAAAGTCGTACAAACTGTTGTGGAAGCCAGCCTGACAGTCATACAAACTGTTGTTGGAGCCACCCTGACAGTCGTACAAACTGTTGTGTGAGCCAGCCTGACAGTCGTACAAACTGTTGTGGGAGCTAGCCTGCCAATCGTACAAACTGTTGTGGGAGCCAGCCTGACAGTCGTACAAACTGTTGTGGGAGCCACCCTGACATTCGTACAAACTGTTGTGGGAGCCAGCCTGACAGCCATACAAACTGTTGTGGGAGCCAGCCTGACAGTCGCACAAACTTGTGGGAGCCAGCCTGCCAGTCGTACAAGCTGTTGTGGGAGCCAGCCTGACAGTCGAACAAGCTGTTGTGGGAGCCAGCCTGCCAGTCGTACAAGCTGTTGTGGGAGCCAGCCTGCCAGTCGTGCAAACTGTTGTGGGAGCCAGCCTGACAGTCGTACAAACTGTTGTGGGGGCCAGCCTGCCAGTCGTACAAGCTGTTGTGGGAGCCAGCTGCCAGTCTTGCAAACTGTTGTGGGAGCCAGCCTGCCAGTCGTACAAACTGTTGTGGGAGCCAGCCTGACAGTCGTACAAACTGTTGTGGGAGCCAGCCTGAAAGTCGTACAAACTCTTGTGGTGGCCAGCCTGACAGCCGTACAAACTGTTGTGGGAGCCAGCCTGACAGTCGTACAAACTGTTGTGGGAGCCAGCCTGCCAATCGTACAAACTTTTGTGGGAGCCAGCCTGACAGTCGTACAAACTGTTGTGGGAGCCAGCCTGACAGCCGTACAAACTGTTGTGTGAGCCAGCCTGACAGTCGTACAAACTGTTGTGGGAGCCAGCCTGACAGTCGCACAAACTGTTGTCGGAGCCAGCCTGCCAGTCGTACAAGCTGTTGTGGGAGCCAGCCTGACAGTCGTACAAACTTTTGTGGGGGCTAGCCTGACAGTCGTACAAGCTGTTGTGGGAGCCAGCCTGACAGTCGTACAAACTGTTGTTGGAGCCAGCCTGCCAATCGTACAAACTGTTGTGGGAGCCAGCCTGACAGTCATACAAACTGTTGTGGGAGCCAGCCTGACAGCCGTACAAACTGTTGTGGGAATGAGCCTGACAGTCGTACAGACTGTTGTGGGGGCCAGCGTGCCAGTCGTACAAGCTGTTGTGGGAGCCAGCTGCCAGTCGTTCAAACTGTTGTGGGAGCCAGCCTGCCAGTCGTACAAACTGTTGTGGGAGCCAGCCTGAAAGTCGTACAAACTGTTGTGGTGGCCAGCCTGACAGCAGTACAAACTGTTGTGGGAGCCAGCCTGACAGTCGTACAAACTGTTGTGGGAGCCAGCCTGACAGTCGTACAAACTGTTGTGGGAGCCAGCCTGCCAATCGTACAAACTGTTGTGGGAGCCAGCCTGACAGTCGCACAAACTGTTGTGGGAGCCAGCCTGACAGCCGTACAAACTGTTGTGGGAGCCAGCCTGACAGTCGTACAAACTGTTGTGGGAGCCAGCCTGACAGTCGCACAAACTGTTGTCGGAGCCTGCCTGCCAGTCGTACAAGCTGTTGTGGGAGCCAGCCTGACAGTCGTAAAACTTTTGTGGGGGCTAGCCTGACAGTCGTACAAGCTGTTGTGGGAGCCAGCCTGACAGTCGTAAAACTTTTGTGGGGCTAGCCTGACAGTCGTACAAGCTGTTGTGGGAGCCAGCCTGACAGTCGTACAAACTGTTGTGGGAGCCAGCCTGCCAATCGTACAAACTGTTGTGGGAGCCAGCCTGACAGTCGTACAAACTGTTGTGGGAGCCAGCCTGAAAGTCGTACAAACTGTTGTGGGAGCCAGCCTGACAGCCGTACAAACTGTTGTTGGAGCCAGCCTGACAGTCGTACAAACTGTTGTGGGAGCCAGCCTGACAGTCGTACAAACTATTGTGCGAGCCAGCCTGCCAATCGTACAAACTGTTGTGGGAGCCAGCCTGACAGGCTGGCTCCCACAACAGTTTGTACGACTGGCTGCCACAAGAGTTTGTACGACTGGCTCCCACGACAGTTTGTACGACTGGCTGCCACAACAGTTTGTACGACTGGCTCCCACAACAGTTTGTACGACTGTCAGGCTGGCTCCCACAACAGCTTGTACGACTGGCAGGCTGGCTCTCACAACAGCTTGTACGACTGGCAGGCTGGCTCCCACAACAGTTTGTACGACTGTCAGGCTGGCTCCCACAACCAGGTATCAACCAGGTAACCGAAAGTTCGGCTTTCTTTGCGCAACACCACCAGAGACTTGGTGACTGCAAGGTGGCTGGACTAAAGTATCTTGGGAAGGTCTAATTAAGTATGAAAGAATGATACGATGCTAAGGCTAAGTTGAGGGTATTTCAGCCGGGTGACCCTGTCCTGGTATTAAAGCCTCGACTAGGGAACAATATGTCTCACAAGTACGAAGGCGAAATATTGTGACAGAAAAGGTTGGGGACCTCACGTACAAAGTAAGGCACTCTGTCAAGCATAACCAGGTGATGCTTGTACACTTGAACCGTTTGAAGAACTTCCAGGGGCCCCAGGCCCGGCGATCTAACCAATGTTTCCTTTTCCAGTGAGGGAGGGGATAATTGTTCTGGGAACCCAACTAATCTCATTCTCAATAATTCTAGTTCTGTGAATGTTGTGGAGGAGAGACTGTCCCATTTGCAGATGGCCCAACCTGAAGAGGTGCAGTCGGTACTTGACAAATTCTCTAGTCTGTTTGGGGAGGTCCCGACCCAGACTTATGCCATCTACCATGATGTCAAGTTGATGGACTACACCCCTATTCGTCTTCAACCCTATCTGATGAGTCCAGAAAAAAAGGACATCGTGCAGAACGAAGTCGACTTCCTGCTCTGGCACTGGCTCATCCGGCCGAGCCAGAGCTTTTGGTGCTCGCCTTGATTTTTGGTCCCCAAACCAGACGGCTCCTGGCAATTATGCACCGACTATCGGCAGCTCAAGAAGGTGACCATCGTGGATGCCTATGCGCTGCCCCCTTCTAGAAGACTGCAGCAACGAGATCCGAAACGCCATGTACGTCTCGAAATTTGATCTCTCGAGGGGATACTATAAGATTCCGCTCACCAAACGTGCCAAGCAGCTAACCGCGTTCGTAACACCCGATGGTGACTTCGAGTATCAAGTACTACCATTCGAGCTGCGTTATGCCCCTGCAATGCTCCAGAGGCTAATGAACTCTCAGCTCGCAAATGTGCCAAATTGTCGGGTGTATTTAAATGACATTGTGCTTTTTGATAGTAATTGGACTGATCATATAGCTAGGTTATGCCAGTTGTTCACAGTTCTGAAAAGTACAAATCTAACTTTAAATGCAAAAAATTGTAATTTTGGCCAAGGCACAGTGACGTATCTCGGTTATAACGTGGGCCGAGGAAAAGTATTAACTCGGCAAGATAAAATCAGTGCCATTCTGGAGTATCCAGTGCTCCAGTCTAAAAAGCAAGTGCAATGGTTTATAGATATGTGTGCATACTACCGCCGCTTTGTCAGAACGTTTCCAGTGTCGCCACTCCTCTCACAGACTTGTTGCAAAAGGCCGCTAACTTTAAGTGTCCAACAGACTGTGCAGAGGCTTTTAAAAACCTAAAATTGATCTTAGCTTCTGCCCCAGTGCTCGCTAGTCCAAGGTTCGATCGACCGTTTAAAATTCCCGTTGATGCGTCTGACTCGGGTGCTGGTGCAGTGTTGTTGCAAACTGGGGATGATCAAGTGGACCACCCAGTATACTATTACTCTGTGAAATTTGACAAGGCACAGCGCAATTATTCAGTGGTAGAAAAAGAAGCATTGGCACTAGTGTTAACATGTAAAAAGTTTGAAGTATATCTAACAGCTAATATAGTGGAAGTGTACACGGACCATAACCCACTAGTGTTTATACAGCAGATGAAAGAGAAAAATAAATGCATACTCAGGTGGGCATTGTACCTACATGTTATGATCCCAGGTAGCCGAAAAATGAGCCTCCCCTTTGAGAATTATTCTATCAGGCCTGACCTGACTAAGAGGCCAAAGACATATACACATGAAGATTCATGTAAAATAATTGGGTAAATTTGGCAGACGGTTTAAGAATATGGGAAGTGAGTCAGGATATAGATAAATGACTGGTTATGAGATGTGGAGAGTTTGCTGGAGGCGTGAGGCTCATTTTCAGAGGAGCTCAAGCACTTGAGCTGAAGAACTCATGAGGGGAGGGCATGCTCTGTTTGATCCCCTGGTGAAGAGGAACCCCTGTTTGATATACCTTTAAGAGAAAGGGAGTGGAAAGACGTTTCGACTGTGGAATACATTTGTGGACGTGCCAGCTAGAGTCGTGAACTGCAGAAGGTGTTGAGGGGTAAGGTAAAGCATTTCTGTGGGTAGCCTGATGCTCCCTGAGTGTCACCGCCCCATCAGAGAGCGCCCTGCATCCGACATTTTGTGGTAAACACAATTTTTACCAGTTAATAGTAATAGCCTATAGTTGATCGGGTGCCCAGCGATCGTAGCAAGTGTCTGTTGATAGGCACGTTTTGATAAGGCAGAAAGCCTAAATTAAAGGACAGAGACTAGAGAGAGAGCTGGAGGGACGAGCAGCATGTCTTCTCCCGTCGACTGCCTGGAGCCAACTGACTGGCTGGAGCAGGAGGACAGCGCCCAGAGTGAGGAGCCGCCTGCCGGCAAGGCAGAAAATGAACCAGCCCATACGTGGGGAAGTCACCTAACAGCATGTAGGAAGCAGGGAGATGTCAAGTGAAACATTTATTGTGTGTGATTCATTTCCGTTATGTGTTTGTAGAGGAAATTTTTTTATTGGTATTGGGATGGGTTGCAGGTTTGCCTGAGGAAGGAGTTCCTGAGAACTTCGAAGCCAACAGAGACGGAGTAGTTGATGAGACTCCAAGGTTGTGGAAGCTACTGAGCTCTGTGGAAGAGCAGCCATAGAGTGAGGAGCATAACCTCAAGCTGTGAGAAGAGGAGCAGTAGAATGAAGTTTTCACATGCTTCTGTGATACCAGTGGTGAAGCACCATTGTTGCTCAAGGAAGACTTCATGGTGTAGCAGCCGGGAGAGCTGTGGAGGACCCTGGTAGACGATTCTAGGAAAACATGAAGATGTCAGGGTAACGAACTTCCAGATGTGGAAAGGAAGTTCTTATTGACTACTTGTAGGGAGTTGGCAGAGTGTTTGGTTGTCATTAGCATGCAAGACGCAGTGAAAGGTGAGTGATTCATTACCATTTTTGTGCCAAGGAGTACTTTTACTGAAGTAGAGTTACAACCGTAGGCCGAATTACCTGCAGACACATATATGTGTTCTAGGACTGACAGGGTGATTGGTTATCATTTTTGTGCTAAGGAATATTTATGTTGATGTTTATTGAATTATAGCCATAGGCTGAATTACCTGCAGATATTTATATGTTCCAGAGCTGGTAGTGCCATATCATATTGTACTGCATGATTTATCCACTTAGTGAGGCTGATAGTGTAAGTGGTGAGTTAGAAGTTAGGCTACCACTTGATAAGCAGATGATAGAGCCCTGATGGGATTGGATTGCAACCTGACTATAGTAGCTTAGAGTATTGTTGTCATTATTGTATCTTGTGTGTAGTTTACATGTTCTCCGTATATTAAATGTTGGCAACCAGCAGGTGTTTGCCTTTGTCCTAGTGAGGCTTCCCAAAAAGTAGAAAAAAAAGAGAGAGAGAATCGAGAACCATAGCTGTGGACAGGGTAGTACAGAGTAATATCAAAGAAAGGGGATTGAGGAGATCATACCACATAAGGAGAGAGTGGGGAGTCACGGCGGCTCGAGTGGGTGTGTGCACATGACAACGAGGCCAGTATTGGAGCTGCAACCCCTTAAACATGTGACGTTGAACCCCTCTCCTAGTGCCAGATGCATCCAAGGTGATCTCCTGGACAAAATAAGCACTCTACGGAATTTTGGGTTGGTATTCCGAAAGGAAGGACGGAAAACCGACCGACATCAACAACATAATATACAGGACTTCAATCTTTCCAATATCCACCTACCGGGCTGTCTCAACGTGATAGACGAAGCACTGTCTCGGTTACCTGAGTAACAATCATCTGAGCCACAGGAAGCCATATATATGTCATACTTAAATTATTTTTTTAGGTTCTCCTGTGACATTAAATATTCCATGTCAAATTTATTTACTTTGCCGTTTTTTTTGTGCTTTTTCTTTCAGAGAATTCTCTTGTACTATTTCTTGCAGATTTTTTTTTGTTGTTGGATTTTCTTTTATTGCATAGATTTTCTTTTTTATTCTCTGTATGCGCTTACAAAAAAATATGACTACTAATCTAGTAGCCACATTTTTTTTCACTGAAAGGGGGAGGAGTGTTACGACCCTGGGTTCTTAGTTGGAAACCAGAGGTCAAATTGAGTTCTAAATAATTACTATACGTTAATTGATAGGATTGGATCATGTGAGATGGATAGTTAACCCTTCAACTGCGCATCGCATCATATGATGCGTTGACCGACTTGCAGAAAATTGCACATCGCATCATATGATGCGTTGGAGTACTACGCAAGATTTAAACGGACCGCGGATACACGGGGTTCACCACACCTTCATCAGGGCTCTTGTAAACAGACGCCATTTTAAAAAAAATCGTGGGCCAAACTCCCGGGTGTTAGGGGCCTCAGTATCGCGTAAGCTACCAAGCCTGACGCACGCAGCATGAGCTCACAGCACTGCTGTTCAGCTTGTGACCACAGCATCGCCTAAAAATGCCATAATATACTTCTTCATGCTATTATGTAGCGATAATATTATTACAGAAGACCCCTGACTGTGATAAAACTGACCATGGGTCTGATAATAAGAGGATTGTGATGATATTTAGCGCTGTGCTCCATGGAGGGAGGAGTAATGCTGTGGGAGGGAGGGTGGTGGCGTTGTTATCTGACTGTGTGTGGCCACCTTTTATTGACTGCACTCACCATACCAGCTTAGTGGTTCGTTATGGTGAACACAAATGTAGATACTTATATAAAACGTGTGTATAGAGAGTATAAACAGCAAGAGTAGGAGGTTGGGAGCCGCCATTTTGGTGAGAGGAGCGTCGTCTGCAGGAATTATCGTGTTGTTTACTGGTTATCACGTCTTTGGGCACCATACCAGTTTACTTGTACAAGTTTGGTGAATAAAACCGGTAGATATTTATATATAATGTGTGTATATAGCGTAATAACACCACAAGCAGTATTGTTGGAGGAGAAATATTAGTGCGTGTGGCCTTGAGGGCGGCAGCCATCAGCTGACTGTGAGGTCCATCAGTGGCAGTGGCAGCCAGTGGCGGGCTGCCACTGCCACTCAGCATACCAACTTAGTGGTTCGTTATGGTGAACACGAATGTAGATACTTATATATAGCGTCTGTATATAGTGAATAAAAGCAAAAACAGTATTGTGGGAGGAGAATGTGGGCGAGTCAGATGACTTGAGGGAGGGCGTGAGTGGCTGGCTGGTACACGGCGGTCACTCCTCGTTACTTTTTGACTCATAATAGCAACTTAGTGGTTCGTTATGGTGAACAAAACATGCAGATACTTATATATAACCTGTGTATATAGTGTAACAACCGACAAAGTATTTGTTCACTGTTTGATGAACATAATTGAATCAACAATAAGCACACCATATTTTTGAGTACAGCGATGATTCACCCATTTCATTATATAAATATATCACACTACACACTATTGAATAATATTACAGAAAAAAACTACGAAAAATCAATCAGAGACATTGAAATAATTAGGCAATTATCTCTTTGTGGCAACTCCGGCCTGACAGCTGGCGATCAACAGACTGAGGCGCATGCTGAGTGAGCGCCTGTTTTGTGCCAGACTTCCCTGCCCTATAGTGGCCAATATATTCAACTTACGATTTTTTTATTATTTTTCCCGTGATCAGTGAACACAAATTAACAGGTTAGGAAGAAAAAATATTTTTTTTTTTTTGTATGCGCCTGTGGGTGTCAAATGGTATATAGCTATGCGCCATTTAAGGGTTAATAAACAATATTTATACTCAGGGGCTTCTCTCACTGCTGATGCGTTTTTGCTCCTATCTTCCTTGCCAGACGTAAGACGAATCTTGTTTCACACAGAGCATTAAGACTCTGTGCTTGTTGATTATTAAATATAATATTGAACTAATTATCAGCTATTTTAGGATGATTAATGTAACTAGTAATGAATGTCTGAGTAAACTTGGGATGATGTCTGCTGTATGATCAGCTGAGTATCCGTCCGGAAGCAATCAGAGTAGGAGATAGCAGGGCTCTTGGTCGCTCTCTGGTTCTGGCTATGGTTGCGTTCACACTCCCCTTCGTGGGTTCTGTACTCCTCTCCCTTCTCTCTCTCTCTCTATACCGTATCCTGTTCTCAGTTCTACAAGATAAGTATCGTATAAGGTGTACCGCTCTCTGGCAAAAGTGTGTAGTAGTTTGTGTAGCTTAAGCTAGTGTTTA
>WNGS01139582.1:0-30225 GCA_020271785.1 Procambarus virginalis
TATGGCTCAAGGGTCGAATTTTGGATGTTTCGGATATTTGAAAACTGCAAGGGGGGTCGGGCAAATGTGACCCATCGCCGCTCTCAGTAATTGGCATAATTTCGGTATAAAATGTCGTAATTTCAAACTGCGAATACGTGCTGAGAGCCAGAATTTGGCTCCAAAATATGGCTCAACGGTCGAATTTGGGATGTTTGTGATATTTTGAAACTGCAGGGGGGTTTGGGCAAAATGTGACCCATCGCTGCTCTCAGTAATTGGCATATTTCGGTATAAAATGTCGTAATTTCAAACTGCGAATACGTGCAGAGAGCCAGAATTTGGCTCCAAAATATGGCTCAAGCGTCGAATTTGGGATGTTTGGGATATTTTGAAAACTGCAGGGGGGTTTGGGCAAAATGTGACCCATCGCTGCTCTCAGTAATTGGCATATTTTCGGTATAAAATGTCGTAATTTCAAACTGCGAATACGTGCAGAGAGCCAGAATTTGGCTCCAAAATATGGCTCAAGCGTCGAATTTGGGATGTTTGGGATATTTTGAAAACTGCAGGGGGGTTTGGGCAAAATGTGACCCATCGCTGCTCTCAGTAATTGGCATATTTTCGGTATAAAAAATCGTAATTTCAAACTGCGAATACGTGCAGAGAGCCAGAATTTGGCTCCAAAATATGGCTCAAGGGTCGAATTTGGGATGTTTGTGATATTTTAAAACTGCAGGGGGGGTTTGGGCAAAATGTGACCCATCGCCGCTCTCAGTAATTGGCATATTTTCGGTATAAAAAGTCGTAATTTCAAACTGCGAATACGTGCAGAGAGCCAGAATTTGGCTCCAAATATGGCTCAAGGGTCGAATTTTGGATGTTTGGAATATTTTGAAAACTGCAGGGTGGGTTTGGGCAAAATGTGACCCATCGCCGCTCTCAGTAATTGGCATATTTTCGGTATAAAAATTCGTAATTTCAAACTGCGAATACGTGCAGAGAGCCAGAATTTGGCTCCAAAATATGGCTCAAGCGTCGAATTTGGGATGTTTGGGATATTTTGAAAACTGCAGGGAGGTTTGGGCAAAATGTGATCCATCGCCGCTCTCAGTAATTGGCATATTTTCGGTATAAAAAATCGTAATTTCAAACTGCGAATACGTGCAGAGAGCCAGAATTTGGCTCCAAAATATGGCTCAAGGGTCGAATTTGGGATGTTTCGGATATTTTGAAAAGTTCATGGGGGGTTGGGCAAAATGTGACCCATCGCCGCTCTCAGTAATTGGCACACTTTCGGTATAAAATTCGTAATTTCAAACTGCGAATACGTGCAGAGAGGCAGAATTTGGCTCCAAAATATGGCTTAAGCGTCGAATTTGGGATGTTTGGGATATTTTGAAAACTGCAGGGAGGGATTGGGCTAAATGTGATCCATCGCCGCTTTCAGTAATTGACATATTTTCGGTATAAAAATTCGTAATTTCAAACTGCGAATACGTGTAGAGAGCCAGAATTTGGCTCCAAAACATGGCTCAAGGGTTGAATTTCGGATGTTTGTTATATATTTTAAAACTGCAGGGGGTTTGGGCAAAATGTGACCCATCGTCGCTCTCAGTAATTGGCATATTTTCGGTATAAAAGTCGTAATTTCAAACTGCGAATATGTGCAGAGAGCCAGAATTTGGCTCCCAAATATTGCTCAAGCTTCGAATTTGGGATGTTTGGGATATTTTGAAAACTGCAGGGTGGATTTGGGCAAAATGTGACCCATCGCCGCGATCAGTAATTGGTATATTTTCGGTATAAAATTCGTTATTTCAAACTGCGAATACGTGCAGAGAGCCAGAATTTGACTCCAAAATATTGCTGAAGCGTCGAATTTGGGATGTTTGGGATATTTTGAAAACTGCAGGGAGGGTTTGGGAAAAATGTGATCCATCGCCGCTTTCAGTAATTGGCATATTTTCGGTGTAAAATGTCGTAATTTCAAACTGCGAATACGTGCAGAGAGCCAGAATTTGGCTCCAAAATATGGCTCAAGGGTCGAATTTGGGACGTTTGGGATATTTTGAAAACTGCGATGGGGGCTTATGCAAAATGGGACCCATCGCTGCTCTCAGTATATGGCATATTTTCGGTATAAAAAATTCGTAATTTCAAACTGCGAATACGTGCCGAGAGCCAGAATTTGACTCCAAAATATGGCTCAAGCTTCGAATTTGGGATGTTTGGGATATTTTAAAAACTACAGGGAGGGTTTGGGCTTAATGTGACCCATCGCCGCTCTCAGTAATTGGCACATTTTCGGTATAAAGTTCGTAATCAGGTCAGGTTGCGTCAGGTTAGGTTGCGTCAGGTCAGGTAGGGTCAGGTCAGGTTGCGTCAGGTCAGGTTGCGTCAGGTCAGGTTGCGTCAGATCAGGTTGCGTCAGGTCAGGTAGCGTCAGGTCAGGTCAGGTAGCGTCAGGTCAGGTCAGGTAGCATCAGGTCAGGTCAGGTAAGGTCAGGTCAGGCAGCGTCAGGTCAGTCAGCGTCAGGTCAGGTTGAGTCAGGTCAGGGTGCGTCAGGTCAGGTTGCGTCAGGTCATTTGTCATTACCTAAACCATGACTGACATATGAAGTTGATATTAACAGTGTTCCCGTAACATGTGTGAGAGAATCCTTGTGAACCACATTTATTCCTGATAGAGTCTGTACGTACCAGAAATATCTATGTTTAACTGTTTTATGATATATAATGAGTTAAAGAGAAAGATATGTATAGAGAGAGGAAGACATGGAGACAGAGAGAGTAAGCCGCACATGAACAAATATACTCAAACTGAGACAAATATGAAAGTTTTACGTGTTCATTATTGACTCAAAATCTCGAATTCTAGGTTCGATTACCAGTGGCTGCAGAAATGGTTTGGGCACATTTCCTCTCATTAATGCTTCTGTTCACCTAGCAGTAAATATGAACCCAGTACTTAGTCAGCATGTTGTGGGGTTGTATCGTTGGGTAGGGTAGTAATTGTACCTACTAAGGCGTTCACGACATAAAGTGTTTGGGCACATTTCCTCTAATTAAATGCATCTGTTCAAATAGCAGTAAATTGGTAGCCAGGAGTTAGTAGAATGTTGTGAGCTTGTATCATGGAAGAGCGTGAGAGGCAGAAATACAGAGAAAGAAACAGGCATAACATACAAAGTCAGGAAGAGAACAGAAGAGAGGAATATGATATATAATGAGAGAGAGAGACAGCGAGAGAACGGCAACAGCCTGTTTGTATAAATTAACTGTCCTCACTCCTACTCTGCAGATAAGGAGAAAAAACTCTTACAATGTTGATTGTCATTTTTTTCTAACTAATAGCTTGCCACAATTCCTACAACTTCTCTCACAAAGTGAAAATAGTCCCTTTCAGTACCATGAAAGTTAGTAAATTATCAACCTTCATGAGTCAAAAAAAGACGAGTTTCTCTCTTTAAATTTTACTTCCGTGTATATTAAATATGCCCTCAATATTGTCTAAGTTATCAACGTGTTGGTCTCCTTCTGGGCTTCACACTTCCCCTTCAGCTTCCAGTCAAAAGATCATCCTCCTCCTCCCCAAATAGCCCAAATAAAAACCCATCCACGCCAGGCAAATTTACATCGGAGCTTTACCCTGTTTATTAACGCCCAAATACAATAATTACAGATATTATTTACTCAAACATATCAAAGTTAATTGTTGCAGCCAAATATATGTTTTGTTCACCTGGAATATTGGAGCATTAAACCGCCGACGACATGTTACCAAATTACTCAATATAAATATAAGAACCAGCTTTGGAAAACTTGGCGATCCCAGAATGGCCTAGTCGGATTGGAATCTGTTCTCATGAGAACTGACGTGTGTTCGAGTCTGTCAAAACGGTGTAACTACAGGGCACTGATTTGTGTGTGTCCCGTCCTGTAGCTGCGTCCGTCCAACTCGACTGTGAGGTCTCTGGGTAGCTAAAACTTGACCTGACCTGACCTGACCTGACCTGACCTGACCTGACCTGGGATGTGGGGAAGGGTGGAAGTCCGGGGGCCCACGGACCCACACCTGGACCCGAGTTAGATTAGGTACGGCGAGGTCAGGTCGGTCGGGTCAGGTCGTGTCGGGTCAGGTCGTGTCGGGTCAGGTCGTGTCGGATCAGGTTGTGTCGGGTCAGGTCGTGTCGGGTCAGGTCGTGTCGGGTTAGGTCGTGTCGGGTTAGGTCGTGTCGGGTTAGGTCGTGTCGGGTCAGGTCGTGTCGGGTCAGGTCGTGTCGGGTCAGGTCGTATCAGGTCAGGTCGTGTCGGGTAAGGTCGTGTTGTGTCGGGTAGCGTTGTGTCGGGTCAGGTCGTGTCGGGTCAGGTCGTGTCGGGTCAGGTCGTGTCGGATCAGGTCGTGTCGGGTCAGGTCGTGTCGGGTCAGGTCGTGTCGGGTCAGGTCGTGTCGGGTAAGGTCGTGTCGGGTCAGGTCGTGTCGGGTCAGGTCATGTCAGGTCAGGTCATATAAACATTTTGAAGCCAAATTCTAGCTCTCTGCACGTATTCGCAGTTTGAAATTACGAATTTTTATAACGTAAATATGCCAATTACTGAGAGCAGCGAGGGGTCACATTTTGCCCAAACCCCCCTGCAGTTTTAAAATATATCTCAAACATCCCAAATTCGACCCTTGAGCCATATTTTGGAGCCAAATTCTGACTCTCAGCACGTATTCGCAGTTTGAAATTACGAGTATTTATACCCAAAATATGCCAATTACTGAGAGCGGCGATGGGTCTCATTTTGCCCAAACTCCCACAGTAGTTTTCAAAATATCCCAAACATCCATTTCGAAAACAAATCACAAACTTCCCAAATTCGACCCTTGAGCCATATTTTTGAGCCAAATTCTGACTCTGCGCGTATTCGCAGTTTGAAATTACGAATTTTTATACCGAAAATATACCAATTTCTGAAAGCGGCGATGGATCATATTTAGCCCAAACCCTCCCTGCAGTTTTCGAAATATCCCAAACATCCCAAATTCGACGCTTGAGCCATATTTTGGAGCCAAATTCTGGCTCCCTGCACGTATTCGCAGTTTGAAATTACGACTTTTTATACCGAAAATATGCCTATTACTGAGAGCGGCGATGGGTCACATTTTACCCAAACCCCTACTGCAGTTTTCAAAATATGCCAAACATCCCAAATTCGAAGATTGAGCCATATTTCTGAGCCAAATTCTGGCTCTCTGCACGTATTCGCAGTTTGAAATTACGAATTTTTATACCGAAAATATGCCAATTACTGAGATTTGCGATGGGTCACATTTTGCCCAAACCCATCTGCAGTTTTAAAATTTATCACAAACATACAAAATTCGACACTTGAACCATATTTAGAAGTTAAATTCTGGCTCTCTGCATATTCGCAGTTTGAAATTACGAATTTTATACCGAAAATGTACCATTTACTGAGAGCGGCGATGGGTCACGTTTTGCCCAAACCTCCCTGAAGTTTTCAAAATATCCGAAACATCCCAAATTCGACCCTTGAGCCATATTTTTAAGCCAAATTCTAGCTCTCTGCACGTATTCGCAGTTTGAAATTACGAATTTTTATACCGAAAATATGCCAATTACTGAGAGCAGCGATTAGTCTCATTTTGCCCAAACTCCCCATCGCAGTTTACAAAATATCCCAAACTTCCCAAACTCGACGCTTGAACCATTTTTTGGAGTCAAATTCTGGCTCTCTGCACGTATTCGCAGTTTGAAATTAAGACTTTTTATACCGAAAATATGCCAATTACTGAAAGCGGCGATGGATCACATTTAGCTCAAACTCTCCCTGCAGTTTTCAAATATCCCAAACATCCCAAATTCGACGCTTGAGCCATATTTTGGAGCCAAATTCTGGCTCTCGGCACGTATTCGCAATTTGAAATTACGAATATTTATACCGAAAATATGCCAATTACTGAGATTTGCGATGGGGTCACATTTTGCCCAAACCCACCTGCAGTTTTAAAATATATCACAAACATACAAAATTCGACCATTGAATCATATTTAGAAGATAATGTCTGGCTCTCTGCACGCATTCGCAGTTTGAAATTACGAATTTTATACTGAAAATGTGCCAATTACTGAGAGCGGCGATGGGTCACGTTTTGCCCAAACCTCCCTGAAGTTTTCAAAATATCCGAAACATCCCAAATTCGACCCTTAAGCCATATTTTGGAGCCAAATTCTGGCTCTCTGCACGTATTCGCAGTTTGAAATTACGAATTTTTATACCGAAAATATGCCAATTACTGAAAGCGTCGATGGGTCATGTTCTGCCCAAACCACCACAGCAGTTTTCAAAACATCCGAAACAGTCAAAATCGACGATTGAGCCATATTTTGGAGCCAAATTCTGGCTCTCTGCACTTATTCGCAGTTTGAAATTACCACTTTTTATACCGAAAATATGCCAATTACTGAAAGCAGCGAGGGATCGCATTTTGCCCAAACCTTCCTTGCAGTTTTCAAAATATTCCAAACATCCGAAATTCGACGATTGAGCCATATTTTGGAGCCAAATTCTGGGTCTCGGCACGTATTCGCAATTTGAAATTTCGAATTTTTATACCGAAAATATGCCAATTACTGAGAGCAGCGATGGGTCTCATTTTGCCCAAACTCCCCATCGCAGTTTACAAAATATCCCAAACTTCCCAAACTCGACACTTGAGCCATATTTTGGAGCCAAATTCTGGCTCTCTGCACGTATTCGCTGTTTGAAATTACGAATTTTTATACCGAAAGTAAACCAATTACTGAGAGCGCCGATGGGTCACATTTTGCTCAAACTCCCCTGCAGTTTGAAAATATAAAACAAACATCCAAAATTCGACCCTTGAGCCATATTTTGGAGCCAAATTCTGACTCTCTGCACTTATTCGCAGTTCGGTAAAGTAGCGAGTAGGACATTGATTAGGAGAGAAACCTTGTTTTTATTGCATAATTTCGACATTTCAGCCGCATTAGAGCTGTGTTAGCTCTAATCAGACAAGTTGCCGTTGCCTCCTCCGCATCAGCTCTAATGCTGCTGAAACGTCGAAATATGCAATAAAAACAGGGTTTCTCTCCTAATCAATATCTTAGTCGCTATTGTAACGAGGTATGAATGGTTGATTGAAAATAATGTATTTAATGTGAATTTGCAATTAATTACGCGTATACATCAGATTTGTCGCATATGTAATGAATTAATAACAATAAACTGGCAATCCTTAAAAACGTGGGGAAAACGACGAGATAGTCCATTATTCGTTCAAATCACACAAATCAATGTGTTTTCATTAGAATTAACTGAAATGTTCCAGATTTTCCGTGTATGTTACAGAAAGAAGATGTACTGCAAAAACAGCTCTAATGCGGCTGAAACGTCGAAATATGCAATAAAATCAGAGTTTCTCTCCTTGGATACGGATTGTCAGTTTATTGTTATTAATTTATTACATATGCGACAAATCTGATGTATTCGCGTAATTAATTGCAAATTCACAATAAATACATTATTTTCAATCAACCATTCGTAACTCGTTAAAATAGCGAGTACAATAAAGAGTAAGGTATTGATTAGGAGAGAAACCTTGTTTTTATTGCATATTTCGACGTTTCAGCCGCATTAGAGCTGTTTTCGCTCAATTCAGACAAGTTGCCGTTGCCTCCTCCGCATCAGCTCTAATGCGGCTGAAACGTCGAAATATGCAATAAAAACAGGCTTTCTCTCCTAATCAATATCTTAGTCGCTATTGTAACGAAGTACGAATGGTTGATTGAAAATAATGTATATATTTGTGAATTTGCAATTAATTACGCGTATACATCAGATTTGTCGCATATGTAATGACTTAATAACAATAAACTGGCAATCCTTAAAAACGTGGGATAAACGACGAGATAGATTTGTCGCATATGTAATGAATTAATAACAATAAACTGGCAATCCTTAAATCGTGGGAAATACGACGAGATAGTCCATTATTCGTTCAAATCACACAAATCAATGTGTTTTCATTAGAATTAACTAAAATGTTCCAGATTTTCCGTGTATGTTACAGAAAGAAGATTATGTATGCTACAGAAAGCTGCAAAAACAGCTCTAATGCGGCTGAAACGTCGAAACATGCAATAAAATCAGGGTTTCTCTCCTTGGATACGGATTGTCAGTTTATTGTTATTAATTCATTACATATGCGACAAATCTGATGTATACGCATAATTAATTGCAAATTCACATTAAATACATTATTTAAATCAACCATTCGTACCTCGTTACAATAGCGAGTAAGACATTGATTAGGAGAGAAACCCTGTTTTTATTGTATATTTCGACGTTTCAGCCGCATTAGAGATGATGCGGAGTCTGATTAGAGCTAAAACAGCTCTAATGCGGCTAAAATGTCGAAATATACAATAAAAAAAGGTTTCTCGCCTAATCAATTTCCTACTTGCTACTTTACCGAGATACAAATGGTTGATTGAAAATAATGTATTTAATGTGCATTTGCAATTAAATACGAGTTTGCATCATATATATCGTATATGTAGTGAATTCGTTTACTACATGCGAGACCGGCGGCTTACTCCCGCCGTTTATCCGTTGGAAATCCTCCAGTCTCCGGCAATGTTCTTCGTCACAGAGAAAGCTCCAACGGGTAAACGGCGGGAGTAAGCCCCCGCTCTCGCATGTAGTGAACGAATTCACTACATATATTCAATCAACCAATCGTACCTCGTTAAAATAGCGAGTAATATAATGATCATGAGAGAAACACTGCTTTTATTGCATGTTTCGACGTTTCAGCCGCATTAGAGCTCATGCGGAGATTTGTCGCATATGTAACGAACTAATAACAATAAACTGACAATCCGTATCAAAGGAGAGAAACCCTGATTTTATTGCATATTTCGACGTTTCAGCCGCATTAGAGCTGTTTTTGCAGTACATCTTCTTTCTGTAACATACACGGAAAATCTGGAACATTTTAGTTAATTCTAATGAAAACACATTGATTTGTGTGATTTGAACGAATAATGGACTATCTCGTCGTATTTCCAACGTTTTTAAGGATTGCCAGTTTATTGTTATTAATTCATTACATACGCGATAAATCTGATGTATGGGCGTAATTAATTGCAAATTCACATTAAATACATTATTTTCAATCAAACATTCGTACCTCGTTACAATAGCGACTAAGATATTGATTAGGAGAGAAACCCTGTTTTTATTGCATATTTCGACGTGTCAGCCGCATTAGAGCTGATGCGGAGGAAACAACGGCAACTTGTCTGATTAGAGCTAAAACCGCTCTAATCCGGCTGAAACGTCGAAATATGCAATAAAAACAGGATATCTCTCCTAATCAATATCTTACTCGCTAATTTAACGAGGTACGAATAGTTGATTGAAATAATGTATTAATGTGAATTTGTAATAATTACGCGTATACATCAGATTTGTCGTATATGTAATGAATTAAAAACAATAAACTGACAATCCGTAACGAAGGGAGAAAAACCCTGATTTTATTGCATATTTCGACGTTTCAGCCGCATTAGAGCTGTTTTTGCAGTACATCTTCTTTCTGTAAGATACACGGNCACATTTAGCCCAAACCCTCCCTGCGTTTTCAAAATCTCCGAAACATCCCAAATTCGACGCTTGAGCCCTATTTTGGAGCAAAATTCTGGCTCTCTGCACGTATTCGCAGTTTGAAATTACGACTTTTATACCGAAAATATGCAATTACTGAGATTTGCGATGAGGTCACATTTTGCCCAAACCCACCTGCAGTTTAAAAATATATCACAAACATACAAAATTCGGACCATTGAATCATATTTAGATGTATAATTTCTGGCTCTCGCACGTTTCGCAGTTTGAAATTACAAATTTTGTACCGAAAATATCACAATTACTGAGCGCGGCGATGGGTCACATTTGCCAAACCCACCAGCAGTTTTCAAAATATCCCAAACATCCCAAATTCGAAGCTTGAGAGATATGGGAGCCAAATTCCGGCTCTCTGCACATATTCGCAGTTTGAAATTACGACTTTTATACCGAAAATATGCCAATTACTGAGGCAGCGATGGGTCACGTTTGCCCAAACCCTCCTGCAGTTTTAAAAAAAATCACAAACTCCCAAATTCGACCCTTTGCCATATTTTTGAGCCAAATTCTGACTCTCTGCGCGTATTCGCAGTTTGAAATTACGAAAATTTATACCGAAATATACCAATTACTGAAAGAGGCGATGGATCACATTTAGCCCAAACCCTCCCTGCAGTTTTCAAAATCTCCGAAACATCCCAAATTCGACGATGAGCCATATTTTGGAGCACAATTCTGGCTCTCTGCACGTATTCGCAGTTTGAAATTACGATTTTTTACCGAAATATCTTACTCGCTAATTTAACGAGGTACGAATGGTTGATTGAAAATAGGTATTAATGTGAATTTGCAATAATACGCGTATACATCAGATTTGTTTATATGTAATGAATTATTAACATAAACTGGCAATCCTTAAAAACGTTGGAAAAAATTACGAGATAGCCCATTATTCGTTGAAAACACACAATCAATGTGTTTCATAGAATTAACTAAATGTTCCAGATTTTCCGTTTTGTTTATAGAAAGAAGATGTACTGCAAAAACAGCTCTAATGCGGCTGAAACGTCGAAACATGCAATAAAAACAAGGTTTCTCTCCTAATCAATATCTTACTCGTTATTGTAACGAGGTACGAATGGTTGATTGAAAATGATGTATTGAATGTGAATTTACAATTAACTACGCGTATACATCAGATTTGTCGCATATGTAATGAATTAATACAAAAAACTGGCAATCCTTAAAAATGTGGGAAAAACGACGAGATAGTCCATTATTCGTTCAAATCACACAAATCAATGTGTTTTCATTAGAATTAACTAAAATGTTCCAGATTTTCCGTGTATGTTACAGAAAGAAGATGTACTGCAAAAACAGCTCTAATGCGGCTGAAACGTCGAAATATGCACTAAAATCAGGGTTTCTCTCCTTGGATACGGATTGTCAGTTTATTGTTATTAATTCATTACATATGCGACAAATCTGATGTATACGCGTAGTTAATTGCAAATTCACATTAAATACATTATTTCAATCAACCATTCGTACCTCGTTACAATAGCGAGTAAAATTTTGATTAAGAGACAAACCATTTTTTTATTGCATATTTCGACGTTTTAGCCGCATTAGGGCTGTTTTAGCTCTAATCAGACAAGATGCCGTTGCCTCCTCCGCATAAGCTCTAATGCGGCTGAAACGTCGAAATATGCAATAAAAACATCATTTCTCTCCTAATCAATATCTTAGTCGCTATTGTAACGAGGTACGAATGGTTGATTGAAAATAATGTATTTAATGTGAATTTGCAGTTAATTACGCGTATACATCAGATTTGTCGCATATGTAATGAATTAATAACAATAAACTGAAAATCCGTATACTGGATGTTGTGTGTTCTAATACATTAAATAAGCGACAAATCTGATATATATGCGTAATTAATTGCAAGATCACATTAAATATATTATTTTCAATCAACCATTCGTACCTCGATAAATTAGCGAGTAAGATATTGATTAGGAGAGAAACCCTGTTTTTATTGCATATTTCGACGTTTCAGCCGGATTAGAGCGGTTTTAGCTCTATTCAGACTAGTTGCCGTTGCCTCCTCCGCATCAGCTCCAATGCGGCTGAAATATCGAAATATGCAATAAAAACAGGGTTTCTCTCCTAATCAATATCTTACTCGTTATTGTAACGAGGTACGAATGGTTGATTGAAAATAATGTATTTAATGTGAATTTGCAATTAATTACGCGTATACATCAGATTTGTCGTATATGTAATGAATTAATAACAATAAACTGGCAATCCTTAAAAACGTGGGAAAAACGACGAGATAGTCCATTATTCGTTCAAATCACACAAATCAATGTGTTTTCATTAGAATTAACTAAAATGTTCCAGATTTTCCGAGTATGTTACAGAAAGAAGAAGTACTGAAAAAACAGCTCTAATGCGGCTGAAACGTCGAAAAATGCAATAAAATCAGAATTTCTCTCCTTGGATACGGATTGTCAGTTTATTGTTATTAATTCATTACATATGCGATAAATCTGATGTATACGCGTAATTGATTGCAAATTCACATTAAATACATTATTTCAATCAACTATTCGTACCTCGTTAAATTAGCGAGTAAGATATTGATTAGGAGAGAAACCCTGTTTTTATTGCATATTTCGACGTTTCACCCGCATTAGAGCTGTTTTAGCTCTAATCAGACAAGTTACCGTTGCCTCCTCCGCATCAGGTCTAATGCGGCTGAAACGTCGAAATATGCAATAAAAACAAGATTTCTCACCTAATCAATATCTTACTCGCTAATTTAACGAGGTACGAATGGTTGATTGAAAATAATATTTAATGTGAATTTGCAATTAATTACGCGTATACATCAGATTTGTCGCATATGTAATGAATTAATAACAATAAACTGACAATCCGTATCCAAGGAGAGAAACCCTGATTTTATTGCATATTTCGACGTTTCAGCCGCATTATAGATGTTTTTGCAGTACATCTTCTTTCTGTAACACACACGGAAAATCTGGAACATTTTAGTTAATTCTAATGAAAACACATTGATTTGTGTGACTTGAACGAATAATGGACTATCTCGTCGTATTTCCCACGTTTTTAAGGATTGCCAGTTTATTGTTATTAATTCATTACATATGCAACAAATCTATGTCGTCGTTTTTCCCACGTTTTTAAGGATTGCCAGTTTATTGTTATTAAGTCATTACATATGCGAAAAATCTGATGTATACGCGTAATTAATTGCAAATTCACATTATATACATTATTTTCAATCAACCATTCGTACCTCGTTACAATAGCGACTAAGATATTGATTAGGAGAGAAAGCCTGATTTTATTGCATATTTCGACGTTTCAGCCGCATTAGCATGTGGCTCAAAAATATGGCTCAAGCGTCGAATTTGGGATGTTTGGAATATTTTAAAAACTGCTAGGGGGGTTTGGGCAAAAGGTGACTCATCACTGCTCTCAGTAATTTGCATATTTTCGGCATAAAAGTTCGTAATTTAAAACGGCGAATACGTGCAGAGAGCCAGAATTTGGCTCCAAAATATGGCTCAAGGGTCAAATTTGGGATGTTTGGGATATTTTGAAAACAGCAGGGTGGGTTTGAGCAAAATGTGACCCATCGCCTTCCTCAGTAATTGGCATATTTTCTGTATAAAATTCGTAATTTCAAACTGCGAATACGTGCAGAGAGCCAGAATTTGGCTCCAAAATATTGCTCAAGCGTCGAATTTGGGATGTTTGAAATATTTTGAAAACTGCAGGAGGGGTTTAGGCAAAATGTGAAAAATCGCTGCTCTCATTAATTTGCATATTTTCGGTATAAAAGCTCGTAATTTCAAACGGCGAATACGTGCAGAGATCCAGAATTTGGCTCCATAATATGGCTCAAGCGTCGAATTTGAGATGTTTGGAATATTTTGAAAACTGCAGGGGGGGATTTGGGCAAAATGTGACCCATCGCTGCTCTCAGTAATTTGCATATTTTCGGTATAAAAGGTCGTAATTTCAAACGGCGAATAAGTGCAGATAGCCAGAATTTGGCTAAAAAATATGGCTCAAAGGCCGAATTTGGGATATTTGGGATATTTTAAAAACTACATGGAGGGTTTGGGCAAAATATGACCCTTCTCCGCTCTCAGTAATTGGCATATTTTCGGTATAAAAACTCGTAATTTCAAAATGCAAAAACGTGCCGAGAGCCAGAATTTGGCCCCAAAATATGGCTCAAGCGTCGAAATTGGGAAGTTTGGGATATTTAAAAAACTGCAGGGAGGGTTTGGACAAAATGTGATCCATCGCCGTTTTCAGTGATGGCATATTTTCGGTATAAAAAGACGTAATTTCAAACTGCGAATAAATGGATTTTTATACCGAAAATATGCCAATTACTGAGAGCAGCGATGGGTCACATTTTGCCCAAACCCCCCTGCAGTTTTAAAATATATCTCAAAAATCCCAAATTCGACCCTTGAGCCATATTTTGGAGCCAAATTCTGGGTCTCTGCACGTATTCTCAGTATAAATCACGAATTTTATACCGAAAGTAAAGCACGTATTCGCAGTTTGAAATTACGAGTTTTTATACCCAAAATATGCCAATTACTGAGAGCGCCGATGGGTCACATTTTGCTCAAACTCCCCTGCAGTTTGAAAATATAACACAAATATCCAAAATTCGACCCTTGCGCCCTATTTTGGAGACAAATTCTGGCTCTCTGCACGTATTCGCAGTTTGAAATTACAAATTTTGTACCGAAAATATACAAATTACTGAGCGCGGCGATGGGTCACATTTTGCCCAAACCCACCCAGCAGTTTTCAAAATATCCCAAACATCCCAAATTCGAAGCTTGAGAGATATTTGGGAGCCAAATTCCGGCTCTCTGCACATATTCGCAGTTTGAAATTACGACTTTTTATACCGAAAATATGCCAATTACTGAGAGCAGCGATGGGTCACGTTTTGCCCAAACCCTCCCTGCAGTTTTAAAAAAAATCACAAACTTCCCAAATTCGACCCTTTTGCCATATTTTTGAGCCAAATTCTGACTCTCTGCGCGTATTCGCAGTTTGAAATTACGAAATTTTATACCGAAAATATACCAATTACTGAAAGAGGCGATGGATCACATTTAGCCCAAACCCTCCCTGCAGTTTTCAAAATCTCCGAAACATCCCAAATTCGACGCTTGAGCCATATTTTGGAGCAAAATTCTGGCTCTCTGCACGTATTCGCAGTTTGAAATTACGATTTTTTATACCGAAATATCTTACTCGCTAATTTAACGAGGTACGAATGGTTGATTGAAAATATTGTATTTAATGTGAATTTGCAATTAATTACGCGTATACATCAGATTTGTTTCATATGTAATGAATTAATAACAATAAACTGGCAATCCTTAAAAACGTTGGAAAAATTACGAGATAGCCCATTATTCGTTGAAAATCACACAAATCAATGTGTTTTCATTAGAATTAACTAAAATGTTCCAGATTTTCCGTTTATGTTATAGAAAGAAGATGTACTGCAAAAACAGCTCTAATGCGGCTGAAACGTCGAAACATGCAATAAAATCAGGGTTTCTCTCCTTGGATACGGATTGTCAGTTTATTGTTATTAATTCATTACATATGCGACAAATCTGATGTATACCCGTAATTAATTGCAAATTCACATTAAATACATTATTTTCAATCAACCATTCGTACCTCGTTAAAATAGCGAGTAAGATATTGATTAGGAGGGAAACCTTGTTTTTATTGCATATTTCGACGTTTCAGCCGCATTAGAGCTGTTTTAGCTCTAATCAGACAAGTTGCCGTTGCCTCCTCCGCATCAGCTCTAATGCGGCTGAAACGTCGAAATATGCAATAAAAACAGGGTTTCTCTACTAATCAATATCTTAGTCGCTGTTGTAACTAGGTACGAATGGTTGATTGAAAATAATGTATTTAATGTGAATTTGCAATTAATTACGCGTATAAATCAGATTTGTTGCATATGTAATGAATTAATATCAATAAACTGGCAATCCTTAAAAACGTGGGAAAAACGTCGACATAGTCCATTATCCGTTCATATCACACAAATCAATGTGTTTTCATTAGAATTAACAAAAATGTTCCAGATTTTCCGTGTATGTTACAGAAAGAAGATGTACTGCAAAAACAGCTCCAATGCGGCTGAAACGTCGAAATATGCAAAAAAAATCAGGGTTTCTCTCCTTGGATACGGATTGTCAGTTTATTGTTATTAATTTATTACATATGCGACAAATCTGATGTATACGCGTAATTAATTGCAAATTCACATTAAATACATTATTTTCAATCAACCAATCGAACCTCGTTAAATTAGCGATTAAGATATTGATTAGGAGAGAAACCCTGTTGTTATTGCATATTTCGACGTTTCAGCCGGATTAGAGCGGTTTTAGCTCTAATCAGACAAGTTGCCGTTGCAGTGCAGAGAGCCAGAATTTGGCTCCGAAATATGGCTCAATATTCGTATTTGGAATATTTGGGATATTTTGAAAACTGCAGTGAGGGTTTGGGCAAAATATGACCCATCGCTGGACTCAGTAATTGGCATATTTTCGGTATAAAGTTCGTAATTTCAAATTGCGAATACGTGTAGAGAGCCAGAATTTGGCTCGAAAAATATAGCTGAAGCGTTGAATTTGGGATGTTTGGGATATTTTGAAAACTGCTGGGAGGGTTTGGGAAAAATGTGACCCATCGGCGCTTTCAGTAATTGGCATATTTTCGTTATAAAAAGTCGTATTTTCAAACTGTGATTACGTGCAGAGAGCCAGAATTTGGCTCCAAAATATGGTTCAAGGGTCGAGTCTGGGAAGTTTGGGATATTTTTAAAACTTCGATGGGGAGTTTAGGCAAAATGAGACCCATCGCTGCTCTCAGTAACTAGCATATTTTCGGTATAAAAATTCGTAATTTCAAATTGCGAATAGGTGTCGATTTGGCTCCGAAATATGGCTCAATCGTCGAATTTCGAATGTTTGGAATATTTTGAAAATTGCAAGGAAGGTTTGGGCAAAATGCGATCCCTCGCTGCTTTCAGTAATTGGCATATTTTCTGTATAAAAAGTCGTAATTTCAAACTGCGAAAAAGTGCAGAGAGCCAGAATTTGGCTCCAAAATATGGATCAAGGGTCTAATTTGGGATGTTTCGGATACTTTGAAAACTGCAGGAGGGGCTTGGGTAAAATGTGACCCATCGCCGCTCTCAGTAATTGTCATATTTTCGGTATAAAAAGTCGTAATTTTAAACTGCGAATACGTATAGAGAGCCAGAATTTGGCTCCAAAATATGGCTCTAGGGTAAAATTTGTGATGTTTGTGATATTTTTTGAAACTGCAGGGGGGTTTGGGCAAAATGTGACCCATCGCTGCTCTCAGCAATTGGCATATTTTCGGTATAAAAAGTCGTAATTTCAAACTGCGAATAAGTGCAGAGAGCCAGAATTTGGCTCCAAAATATGGCTCAATCGTCGATTTGGAATGTTTCGGATGATTTGAAAACTGCTGTGGGGGTTTGGGCACAACATGACCCATCGACGCTTTCAGTAATTGGCATATTTTCGGTATAAAAATTCGTAATTTCAAACTGCGAATGCTTGCAGAGAGCCAGAATTTGGATCCAAAATATGGCTCAAGGGTCGAATTTGGGATGTTTCGGATATTTTGAAAACTTCAGGGAGGTTTGGCAAAACGTGACCCATCGCCGCTCTCAGTAATTTGCACATTTTCGGTATAAAATTCGTAATTTCAAACTGCGAATATGTGCAGAGAGCCAGAATTTATCTTCTAAATATGGTTCAAGTGTCGAATTTTGTATGTTTGTGATAAATTTTAAAACTGCAGATGGGTTTGGGCAAAATGTGACCCATCGCAAATCACAGTAATTGGCATATTTTCGGTATAAAAATCGTAATTTCAAACTGCGAATACGTGCAGAGAGCCAGAATTTGGCTCCAAAATATGGCTCAATCTTCGAATTTTGATGTTTGGGATATTTTGAAAACCACAGAGGGAATTTGGGCAAAATGAGACCCATCGCCGCTCTCAGTAATTGGCATACTTTGGGTATAAAAACTCGTAATTTCAAACTGCGAATACGTGCTGAGAGCCAGAATTTGGCTCCAAAATATGGCTCAAGGGTCGAATTTGGGATGTTTGAGATATATTTTAAAACTGCAGGGGGTTTGGGCAAAATGTGACCCCTCGCTGCTCTCAGTAATTGGCATATTTACGTTATAAAAAGTCGTAATTTCAAACTGGGAATAAGTGCAGAGAGCCAGAATTTGGCTCCAAAATATAGCTCAATCGTCGAATTTAGAATGTTTGGGATATTTTGAAAACTGCATTGGGGGTTTAGGCAAAATATGACCCATCGCTGCTGTCAGTAATTGGCATATTTTCGGTATAAAAATTCGTAATTTCAAACTGCGAATATGTGAAGAGAGCCAGAATTTGGCTCCAAAATATGGCTCAAGGGTCAAATTTGTGATGTTTGTGATATTTTTTTAAACTGCAGGGGGGTTTGGGCAAAATGTGACCCATCGCTGCTCTCAGCAATTGGCATATTTTCGGTATAAAAGTCGTAATTTCAAACTGCGAATAATTGCAGAGAGCCAGAATTTGGCTCCAGAATATCGCTCACTCGTCGATTTGGAATGTTTCGGATGTTTTGAAAACTGCTGTGGGGGTTGGGCAGAACATGACCCATCGACGCTTTCAGTAATTGGCATATTTTCGGTGTAAAAATTCGTAATTTCAAACTGCGAATACGTGCAGAGAGCTAGAATTTGGCTTCAAAATGTTATATGACCTGACCCGACATGACCTGACCCGACACGACTTGACCCGACACGACCTGACCCGACACGACCTGACCCGACACGACCTGACCCGACACGACCTGACCCGACACGACCTGACCCGACACGACCTGACCCGACACGACCTGATCCGACACGACCTGACCCGACACGACCTGACCCGACACGACCTGACCCGACACAACGCTACCCGACACAACACGACCTTACCCGACACGACCTGACCCGATACGACATGACACGACACGACCTGACCCGACACGACCTGACCCGACACGACCTGACCCGACACGACCTAACCCGACACGACCTAACCCGACACGACCTAACCCGACACGACCTGACCCGACACGACCTGACCCGACACAACCTGATCCGACACAACCTGATCCGACACGACCTGACCCGACACGACCTGACCCGACACGACCTGACCCGACACGACCTGACCCGACACGACCTGACCCGACACGACCTAACCCGACACGACCTGACCCGACACGACCTAACCCGACACGACCTAACCCGACACGACCTAACCCGACACGACCTGACCCGACACGACCTGACCCGACACAACCTGATCCGACACAACCTGATCCGACACGACCTGACCCGACACGACCTGACGGGACACACACAAATCAGTGCCCTGTAGTTACACCGTTTTGACAGACTCGAACACACGTCAGTTCTCATGAGAACAGATTCCAATCCGACTAGGCCATTCTGGGATCGCCAAGTTTTCCAAAGCTGGTTCTTATATTTATATTGAGTAATTTGGTAACATGTCGTCGGCGGTTTAATGCTCCAATATTCCAGGTGAACAAAACATATATTTGGCTGCAACAATTAACTTTGATATGTTTGAGTAAATAATATCTGTAATTATTGTATTTGGGCGTTAATAAACAGGGTAAAGCTCCGATGTAAATTTGCCTGGCGTGGATGGGTTTTTATTTGGGCTATTTGGGGAGGAGGAGGAGGATCTTTTGACTGGAAGCTGAAGGGGAAGTGTGAAGCCCAGAAGGAGACCAACACGTTGATAACTTAGACAATATTGAGGGCATATTTAATATACACGGAAGTAAAATTTAAAGAGAGAAACTCGTCTTTTTTTGACTCATGAAGGTTGATAATTTACTATCTTTCATGGTACTGAAAGGGACTATTTTCACTTTGTGAGAGAAGTTGTAGGAATTGTGGCAAGCTATTAGTTAGAAAAAAATGACAATCAACATTGTAAGAGTTTTTTCTCCTTATCTGCAGAGTAGGAGTGAGGACAGTTAATTTATACAAACAGGCTGTTGCCGTTCTCTCGCTGTCTCTCTCTCTCATTATATATCATATTCCTCTCTTCTGTTCTCTTCCTGACTTTGTATGNATCGGTTTATTGCCATTAATTCAATAAATTTACGATATATATGATGCAAACTTGTAAACAGATTCCAATCCGACTAGGCCATTCTGGGGTCGCCAAGTTTTCCAAAGCTGGTTCTTATATTTATATTGAGTAATTTGGTAACATGTCGTCGGCGGTTTAATGCTCCAATATTCCAGGTGAACAAAATATATATTGGCTGCAACAATTAACTTTGATATGTTTGAGTAAATAATATCTGTAATTATTGTATTTGGGCGTTAATAAACAGGGTAAAGCTCCGATGTAAATTTGCCTGGCGTGGATGGGTTTTTATTTGGGCTATTTGGGGAGGAGGAGGATGACCTCTTGACTAGAAGCTGAAGGGGGTGTGTGAAGCCCAGAAGGAGACCAGCACGTTGACAACTTAAACAATATTGAGGGCATTTTTCGACATTTAATATACACGGAAGTAAAATTTAAAGAGAGAATCTCAAGTCTTTTTTTGACTCATGAAGGTTAATAATTTACTAACTTCATGGTACTGAAAGGGACTATTTTCACTTTGTGAGAGAAGTTGTAGGAATTGTGGCAAGCTATTAGTTAGAAAAAAGTAACAATCAACATTGTAAGAGTTTTTTCTCCTTATCTGCAGAGTAGGAGTGAGGACAGTTAATTTATACAAACAGGCTGTTGCCGTTCTCTCGCTGTCTCTCTCTCTCATATTCCTCTCTTCTGTTCTCTTCCTGACTTTGTATGTTATGCATGTTTCTTTCTCTGTATTTCTGCCTCTCTCGCTCTTCCATGATACAAGCTCACAACATTCTACTAACTCCTGGCTACCAATTTACTGCTATTTGAACAGATGCATATAATGAGAGGATATGTGCCCAAACACTTTATGTCGTGAACGCTTTAGTAGGTACAATTACTACCCTACCCAACGACACAACCCCACATCATGCTGACTAAGTACTGGGTTCATATTTACTACTAGGTGAACAGAAGCATTAGTGAGAGGAAATGTGCCCAAACCATTTCTGCAGCCACTGGTAATCGAACCTAGATTTCCAGATTTTGAGTCAATAATGAACACGTAAAACTTTCATATTTGTCTCAGTTTGAGTATATGTGTTCATGTGTGGCTTACTCTCTCTGTCTCCATGTCTTCCTCTCTCTATATATATCATTCTCTTTAACTCATTATATATCATAAAACAGTTAAACATATATATTTCTGGTACGTACAGACTCTATCAGGAATAAATGTGGTTCACAAGGATTCTCTCACACATGTTACGGGAACACAGATAATATCACCTTCATATGTCAGTCATGGTTTAGGTAATGACAAATGACCTGACGCAACCTGACCTGACCCTACCCGACCTGACGCAACCTAACCTGACGCAACCTGACCTGATTACGAGTTTTTTACAAAAAATGTGCCAATTACTGAGAGCGGCGATGGGTCACATTTTGCCCAAACCCTCACTGCAGTTTTTAAAATATCCCAAACATCCCAAATTCGACGCTTGAGCCATATTTTGGAGCCAAATTCTGGCTCTCGGCACGTATTCGCAGTTTGAAATTACGACATTTTAAACCGAAAATATGCCAATTACTGAAAGCGGCGATGGATCACATTTTTCCCAAACCCTCCCTGCAGTTTTCAAAATATCCCAAACATCCAAAATTCGACGCTTCAGCAATATTTTGGAGCCAAATTCTGGCTCTCTGCACGTATTCGCAGTTTGAAATAACGAATTTTATACCGAAAATATACCAATTACTGATCGCGGCGATGGGTCACATTTTGTCCAAACCCACCGTGCAGTTTTCAAAAAATCCCAAACATCCCAAATTCGATGCTTGAGCCATATTTGGGAGCCAAATTCTGGCTCTCTGCACATATTCGCAGTTTGAAATTATGACTTTTTATACCGAAAATATGCCAATTACTGAGAGCGGCGATGGGTCACATTTTGCCCAAACCCTCCCTGCAGTTTTCAAAAAATCTCAAAAATCCATAATTCGACGCTTCAGCCATATTTTGGAGACAAATTTTCCCTCTCTGCACGTATTCGCAGTTTGAAATAACGAACTTTTATACCGAAAATATGTCAATTACTGAGAGCGTCGATGGGTCATATTTTGCCAAAAACCCCACTGCAGTTTTCAAAATATCCCAAACGTTCCAAATTCGACGATTGAGCCATATTTTGGAGCCAAATTCTGGCTCTCTGCACTTTTTCGCAGTTTGAAATTGCGACATTTTATACCGTAAATATGCCAATTACTGAGAGCGGCGATGGGTCACATTTTGCCCGAACCCCCCTGCAGTTTTAAAATATATCACAAACATCCCAAATTCGACCATTGAGCCATATTTTGGAGCCAAATTCTGCCTCTCAGCACGTAGTCGCAGTATGAAATTACGACATTTTATACCGAAAATATGCCAATTACTGAGAGCGGCGATGGGTCACATTTTGCTCGAACCCCCCCTGCAGTTTTCAAAATATCCGAAACATCCCAAATTCGACCCTTGAGCCATATTTTGGAGCTAAATTCGGGCTCTCTGCATGATGTGATCTTGCAATTAATTACGCATATATATCAGATTTGTCGCATAAGTAATGTATTAAGAACTCCCAACACCCAGTATACGGATTGTCAGTTTATTGTTATTAATTCATTACATATGCGACAAATTTGATGTATACGCGTAATTAATTGCAAATTCACATTAAATACATTATTTTCAATCAACCATTCGTACCTCGTTACAATAATGAGTAAGATATTGATTAGGAGAGAAACCTTGTTATTATTGCATATTTCGACGTTTCAGACACATTAGAGCTGTTTATTAGCTCTAATCAGACAAGTTGCCGGTGCCTCCTCCGCATCAGCTCTAATGCGGCTGAAACGTCGACATATGCAATAAAAACAGGGTTGCTCTCCTAATCAATATCTTTGTCGCTATTGTAACGAGGCACGAATTGTTGATTGAAAATAATGTATTTAATGTGAATTTGCAAATAATTACGCGTATACATCAGATTTGTCGCATATGTAATGACTTAATAACAATGAACTGGCAATCCTTAAAAACGTGGGAAAAACGACGAAATAGCTTTTTTGCATACGTAATGAATTAATAACAAAAAACTGGCAATCCTTAAAAACTTGGGAAATACGACGAGATAGTTCATTATTCGTTCAAATCACACAAATCAATGTGTTTTCATTAGAATTAACTAAAATGTTCCAAATTTTCCGTGTATGTTACAGAAAGAAGATGTACTGCAAAAACAGCTATAAAGCGGCTGAAACGTCGAAATATGCAATAAAATCAGGGTTTCTTTCCTTGGATACGGATTGTCAGTTTATTGTTATTAATTCATTACATATGCTGAAACGTCGAAATATGCAAAAAAAACAGGGTTTCTCTCTTTGGATACGGATTGTCAGTTTATTGTTATTAATTCATTACATATGCGACAAATCTGATGTATTCGCGTAATTAATTGCAAATTCACATTAAATACATTATTTTCAATCAACCATTCGTACCTCGTTGCAATAGCGACTAAAATATTGATTAGGACTGAAACCCTGTTTTTATTGCATATTTTGACGTTTCAGCCGCATTAGAGCTGATGCGGAGGAGGCAACGGCAACTTGTCTGATTAGAGCTAATAAACAGCTCTAATGCGGCTGAAACGTCGAAACATGCAATAATAACAAGGTTTCTCTCCTAATCAATATCTTACTCATTACCCGTTGACCCGTTGAACCTCCTCCAGTCTCCGGCAGTGTTCTGGCACAGAGAAAGCTCCAACGGGTAAACGGCGGGAATAAGCCCCCGCTCTTGCATGTAGAGAACGAATTCATTACATATATTCAATCAAACAAACGTACCTCGTTAAATTAGCGAGTAAGATATTGATTAGGAGACAAACCCTGTTTTTATTGCATATTTCGACGTTTCAGCCGGATTAGAACGGTTTTAGCTCTAATCAGACAAGTTGCCGTTGCCTCCTCCGCATCAGCTCTAATGCGGCTGAAACGTCGAAATATGCAATAAAAACAGGGTTTCTCTCATTATCAGTATATTACTCGCTATTTTAACGAGGTACGTTTGTTTGATTGAATATATGTAATGAATTCGTACACTACATGCAAGAGCGGGGGCTTACTCCCCATATATATATATATATATATATATATATATATATATATATATATATATATATATATATATATATATATACATACTTGCATGAACCACAAGAGAAGATTAACAATCTTTAGACACACCCACCAGTGGGACTCGAACCCAGAAAGCACAACTATCTTCCAATAGCTGCCATAACTAGTATGCCTTAACCCACTACACCAAGTCAGACCCTTAAAAGAGATAGAGACTTCGAAGTATTTACCTCAAATATCTCCACCTCCCAAGGGCGCCAGATTAGTGAGGGGTCACTCAAGCATTTTTCATCAAGCCACTGTCAATGTGGGAGAACTCGTGTCTATGCTATAAGCACATACTTGCATGAACCACAAGAGAAGATTAACAATCTTTAGACACACCCACCAGTGGGACTCGAACCCAGAAAGCACAACTATCTTCCAATAGCTGCCATAACTAGTATGCCTTAACCCACTACACCAAGTCAGACCCTTAAAAGAGATAGAGACTTCGAAGTATTTACCTCAAATATCTCCACCTCCCAAGGGCGCCAGATTAGTGAGGGGTCACTCAAGCATTTTTCATCAAGCCACTGTCAATGTGGGAGAACTCGTGTCTATGCTATAAGCACATACTTGCATGAACCACAAGAGAAGATTAACAATCTTTAGACACACCCACCAGTGGGACTCGAACCCAGAAAGCACAACTATCTTCCAATAGCTGCCATAACTAGTATGCCTTAACCCACTACACCAAGTCAGACCCTTAAAAGAGATAGAGACTTCGAAGTATTTACCTCAAATATCTCCACCTCCCAAGGGCGCCAGATTAGTGAGGGGTCACTCAAGCATTTTTCATCAAGCCACTGTCAATGTGGGAGAACTCGTGTCTATGCTATAAGCACATACTTGCATGAACCACAAGAGAAGATTAACAATCTTTAGACACACCCACCAGTGGGACTCGAACCCAGAAAGCACAACTATCTTCCAATAGCTGCCATAACTAGTATGCCTTAACCCACTACACCAAGTCAGACCCTTAAAAGAGATAGAGACTTCGAAGTATTTACCTCAAATATCTCCACCTCCCAAGGGCGCCAGATTAGTGAGGGGTCACTCAAGCATTTTTCATCAAGCCACTGTCAATGTGGGAGAACTCGTGTCTATGCTATAAGCACATACTTGCATGAACCACAAGAGAAGATTAACAATCTTTAGACACACCCACCAGTGGGACTCGAACCCAGAAAGCACAACTATCTTCCAATAGCTGCCATAACTAGTATGCCTTAACCCACTACACCAAGTCAGACCCTTAAAAGAGATAGAGACTTCGAAGTATTTACCTCAAATATCTCCACCTCCCAAGGGCGCCAGATTAGTGAGGGGTCACTCAAGCATTTTTCATCAAGCCACTGTCAATGTGGGAGAACTCGTGTCTATGCTATAAGCACATACTTGCATGAACCACAAGAGAAGATTAACAATCTTTAGACACACCCACCAGTGGGACTCGAACCCAGAAAGCACAACTATCTTCCAATAGCTGCCATAACTAGTATGCCTTAACCCACTACACCAAGTCAGACCCTTAAAAGAGATAGAGATTTCGAAGTATTTACCTGAAATATCTCCACCTCCCAAGGGCGCCAGATTAGTGAGGGGTCACTCAAGCATTTTTCATCAAGCCACTGTCAATGTGGGAGAACTCGTGTCTATGCTATAAGCACATACTTGCATGAACCACAAGAGAAGATTAACAATCTTTAGACACACCCACCAGTGGGACTCGAACCCAGAAAGCACAACTATCTTCCAATAGCTGCCATAACTAGTATGCCTTAACCCACTACACCAAGTCAGACCCTTAAAAGAGATAGAGACTTCGAAGTATTTACCTCAAATATCTCCACCTCCCAAGGGCGCCAGATTAGTGAGGGGTCACTCAAGCATTTTTCATCAAGCCACTGTCAATGTGGGAGAACTCGTGTCTATGCTATAAGCACATACTTGCATGAACCACAAGAGAAGATTAACAATCTTTAGACACACCCACCAGTGGGACTCGAACCCAGAAAGCACAACTATCTTCCAATAGCTGCCATAACTAGTATGCCTTAACCCACTACACCAAGTTAAGGCATACTAGTTATGGCAGCTATTGGAAGATAGTTGTGCTTTCTGGGTTCGAGTCCCACTGGTGGGTGTGTCTAAAGATTGTTAATCTTCTCTTGTGGTTCATGCAAGTATGTGCTTGCAAGTAAGTTGCTGCAGAGTGCCTGGGTGCTGCAACAACACAACACGACATTGCTCGCCTCACAGCAGTAGCAGCCCCTCATCCAGGGGATTTCCTGTTAGCAACCCCAATGTCGGCAACTGCCACGCGTCTCACACCACACGCCCTCCGAATTGCTGTGGCCCTCCGCCTTGCTGCCCCAATCCACACCAGATATAGGTGTATTTGCGGCGAGGTGGTGGCTGACAGGTATGGCCACCATGGCCTACTCTGCCAAAGCACAGGGGGATGGCACTCGAGGCACAGTGAAGTTAACGACATCATCAAGAGGAGCCTCACCACAATGGATGCCTCACAGTCGAGATGGACGGACGCAGCTACAGGACGGGACACACACAAATCAGTGTCCTGTAGTTTCACCGTTTTGACAGACTCGAACACAAGTCAGTTCTCATGAGAACAGATTCCAATCCGACTAGGCCATTCTGGGGTCGCCAAGTTTTCCAAAGCTGGTTCTTATATTTATATTGAGTAATTTGGTAACATGTCGTCGGCGGTTTAATGCTCCAATATTCCAGGTGAACAAAATATATATTTGGCTGCAACAACTAACTTTGACATGTTTGAGTAAATAATATCTGTAATTATTGTATTTGGGCGTTAATAAACAGGGTAAAGCTCCGATGTAAATTTGACTGGCGTGGATGGTTTTTTATTTGGGCTATTTAGGGAGGAGAAGGGTGACTTCTTGACGAGAAGCTGAAGGGGGAGTCTGAAGCCCAGAAGAAGACCAACACGTTGATAACTTAGACAATATTGAGGGCATTTTTCGACATTTAATATACACGGAAGTAAAATTTAAAGAGAGAAACTCAAGTCTTTTTTTGACTCATGAAGGTTAATAATTTTCTAACTTTCATGGTACTGAAAGGGACTATTTTCACTTTGTGAGAGAAGTTGTAGGAATTGTGGCAAGCTATTAGTTAGAAAAAAATGACAATCAACATTGTAAGAGTTTTTTCTCCTTATCTGCAGAGTAGGAGCGAGGACAGTTAATTTATACAAACAGGCTGTTGCCGTTCTCTCGCTGTCTCTCTCTCTCATATTCCTCTCTTCTGTTCTCTTCCTGACTTTGTATGTTACGCCTGTTTCTTTCTCTGTATTTCTGTCTCTCTCGCTCTTGCATGATACAAGCTCACAACATTCTACTAACTCCTGGCTACCGATTTACTGCTATTTGAACAGATGCATTTAATGAGAGGAAATGTGCCCAAACACTTTATGTCGTGAACGCCTTAGTAGGTACAATTACTACCCTACCCAACGATACAACCCCACAACATGCTGACTAAGTACTGGGTTCATATTTACTGCTAGGTGAACAGAAGCATTAGTGAGAGGAAATGTGCCCAAACCATTTCTGCAGCCACTGGTAATCGAACCTATGTATGTATGAACCTATCCAGATTTTGAGTCAATAATGAACACGTAAAACTTTCATAGTTGTCTCAGTTTGAGTATATGTGTTCATGTGTGGCTTACTCTCTCTGTCTCCATGTCTCCTCCCTCTATACATATCTTTCTCTTTAACTCATTATATATCATAAAACAGTTAAACATAGATATTTCTGGTACGTACAGACTCTATCAGGAATAAATGTGGTTCACAAGGATTCTCTCACACATGTTACGGGAACACAGATAATATCACCTTCATATGTCAGTCATGGTTTAGGAAATGACAAATGACCTGACGCAACCTGACCTGACTCAACCTGACCTGACGCTGCCTGACCTGACGCTGCCTGACCTGACCCTACCTGACCTGACCTGACGCTACCTGACCTGACCTGACGCTACCTGACCTGACCTGACGCTACCTGACCTGACGCAACCTGATCTGACGCAACCTGACCTGACGCAACCTGACCTGACGCAACCTGACCTGACCCTACCTGACCTGACGCAACCTAACCTGACGCAACCTGACCTGATTACAAATTTTATACCGAAAATGTGCCAATTACTGAGAGCGGCGATGGGTCACATTTTGCCCAAACCCTCCCTGCAGTTTTTAAAATATCCCAAACATCCAAAATTCGACGCTTGAACCATAATTTGGAGCCAAATTCTGGCTCTCGGCACGTATTCGCAGTTTGAAATTACGAATTTTTATACCGAAAATATGCCATATACTGAGAGCAGCGATGGGTCACATTTTGCCCAAGCCCCCATCGCAGTTTTCAAAATATCCCAAACGTCCCAAATTCGACCCTTGAGCCATATTTTGGAGCCAAATTCTGGCTCTCTATAAGTATTCGCAGTTTGAAATTACGACATTTTATACCGAAAATATGCCAATTACTGAAAGCGGCGATGGATCACATTTTCCCAAACCCTCCCTGCAGTTTTCAAAATATCCCAAACATCCCAAATTCGAAGCTTCAGCAATATTTTAGAGCCAAATTCTGGCTCTCTGCACGTATTCGCTGTTTGAAATAACGAATTTTATACCGAAAATATACCAATTACTGATCGCGGCGATGGGTCACATTTTGCCCAAACCCACAGTGCAGTTTTCAGAATATCCCAAACATCCCAAATTCGAAGCTTGAGCCATATTTGGGAGCCAAATTCTGGCTCTCTGCACATATTCGCAGTTTGAAATTACGACTTTTTATACCGAAAATATGCATTTTACTGGGAGCGTCGATGAATCACATTTTGCCTAAACCCCTCTGCAGTTTTAAAATATATCACAAACATCCAAAATTCGACCCTTGAGCCATGTTTTGGAGCCAAATTCTGACTCTCTGCACGTATTCGCCGTTTGAAATTACGACTTTTTATAACGAAAATATGCCAATTACTGCAAGCAGCGATGGATCGCATTTTGCACAAACCCTCCCTGCAGTTTTCAAAATATCCCAAACATCCCAAATTCGACGCTTGAGCCATATTTTGGAGCCAAATTCTGACTCTCTGCCGTATTCGCAGTTTGAAATTGCGAATTTTATACCGAAAATAAGCCAATTACTGAGAGCGGCGATTGGTCACATTTTGCCCAAACCCCCCCTGCAGTTTTCAAAATATCCAAACGTTCCAAATTCGACGATTGAGCCATATTTTGGAGCCAAATTCTGGCTCTCTGCACTTATTCGCAGTTTGAAATTGCGACATTTTATACCGTAAATATGCCAATTACTGAGAGCGGCGATGGGTCACATTTTGCCCGAAACCCCCTGCAGTTTTAAAATATCACAAACATCCCAAATTCGACCCTTGAGCCATATTTTGGAGCCAAATTCTCCTCTCAGCACGTATTCGCAGTTTGAAATTACGACATTTTATACCGAAAATATGCCAATTACTGAGAGCGGCGATGGGTCACATTTTGCTCGAACCCCCCCTGCAGTTTTCAAAATATCCGAAACATGCCAATTCGACCCTTGAGCCATATTTTGGAGCTAAATTCGGGCTCTCTGCATGATGTGATCTTGCAATTAATTACGCATATATATCAGTTTGTCGCATAAGTAATGTATTAAGAACTCCCAACACCCAGTATACGGATTGTCAGTTTATTGTTTTAATTCATTGCATATGCGACAAATCTGATGTATACGCGTAATTAATTGCAAATTCCATTAAATACATTATTTTCAATCAACCATTCGTACCTCGTTACAATAATGAGTAAGATATTGATTAGGAGAGAAACCTTGTTTTTATTGCATATTTCGACCGTTTCAGCCGCATTAGAGCTGTTTATTAGCTCTAATCAGACAAGTTGCCGTTGCCCTCCCCGCATCAGCTCTAATGCAGCTGAAACGTCGACATATGCAATAAAACAGTGTTTCTCT
>WNGS01139584.1:10858-37898 GCA_020271785.1 Procambarus virginalis
ATCGTTCTTGAGATATAAAAAAGTTCATTTGAATTATCTAATTAAAATATTATATTAATTAAAAGATATATATATATATATATATATATATATATATATATATATATATATATATATATATATATATATATATATATATATATATATATATATATATATATATATAGCACCACTTGAGCACCACTACAATTTGTCCCCATTGCCTCAGAGACACTTGGTGCCTGGGGTAAAAGTGTCTTCTAGCTTTTGAAGGAGTTGGGGTCTAGAAGCTAATCGAAACAACTAGAGACCCTAGAGCTGCCAGTTTTCTTTTTCAGCCGCCACAGTGTGGCAATCCAGAGAGGAAATGCTTATTGCATCCATGGTTCCTGTACGCCATCTGAGGAGCTGGAGGAGCTTTTCAACTTGTGACAAGCAGCTTGTACCCTGCATGTAATCAATACTGTAACTTTTTTGTGTAATGACATTTTCAAATAAAGTTAGATAAATATACACACATACCAAAAGAATAGGGGTGGTAGGAGAAGAAAATATCAAAGTGTTCAGTGAGGATCCACAAGGTCTTCTCTGAGTACTCTTTATTTTCTTCTCCGAGCTATGGGTCCCTACACTTGCACCAGAGGTGGTACCCCCTTCTAGATATATATACATATATATATATTATATATATATATATATATATATATATATATTATATATATATATATATAATACTTTATAAAATATATATAGAAGTACAACTAAGAACAAAATATGTGTATGAGCAAATGTAATGTTTAAGCTGATCGTAAATTTCCCTCTAAAAGTATATTGTAAGGTATTGTAAGGTCTCTCTCTCTTTCTCCCTGGTGGGTGAGTGTGAAAACGCTGGTGCAAAGGTCAGAGTGGCGGCGACTTTTATCAGGATTAAGGTGTTGGGAGATCTGATTAGAAGCCTGTGCGAGTGTTTGTCTATTGGTTCCGGAATGTGGCTTTGGGTAACCTCAGAAGCCAGACTTACCGATGTGAGTTCCTCACTTCTGACTTTTAGGATGTTGCCATCTTCTGCGATATAAAAAAAAGCTGTAAATTTCCTATTTTATTGTTGTTTACAACGACATGCTCTCTAAACAGTAAATCTGTATCCGTGTGGATCCTGATGTTACACGATATTCATTTACAAACAGGTTAAGTTAATAATGTGAAAGCTTATTTTGGTCGATAGACAAATGAACAGAAAGTCAGACAAACCAACAGACAGACAGACAGACAAACAACAGACAATCCAACAGACAAACCAACAGAAAATTTAACAGACAAACCAACATCAGACAAACCAACAGATAGATAGGCAAACCAACAGACAGACAAACCAACAGATAAATAGACAAAACCAACAGACAGAGAAACCAACAGACAAACAAAACAACAGACAGATAATCAAACAGATAGACTGACAGACTATTTCTCCAATAGATACAGATATATATTAAAGTTTAACACCGCAATATAATTAGTGAACCAGATCATTAACATGCACGAATTTAAGTGGTTCACAGGTAACACAAATATAAATAAATTTGATATTTTAATATAGGGCGAATGTAATTATGCAAACACGTTTTAAAAGTCTAAAAAGTCTTCACTCAGGTTATAAAAAAATTTCTCATTAAGAAGTAAGCTACTTTCAAGCTTCTTACAAATTATGGAATGACAACTGATATATGTATATAAAATATAAAATAAAGCGAATTACATACGTTTTAAAACATCCCTTCCAATTGCAGTTTATATAAATATTAAAAAAATAGAATTTACATGTGAATAAGAATTACTGGCAAGCTGATTCTCACTTCCGTAAATACATCAATATTTTTTAGAATATCACGAACATATGCCAAACCTTCGTTCTTAACAAACTACTCACTCAATACTTCTCTTTGCAATCAAAATAGTAGTAGACACATTGATGATAACCTGGCCTCATCGTCCATAATAATTCAAGACATGTTTCACTTGCAGGTAATACAAGGGAACTTTTGTTCTATATAATTTGTTAAAATCATTTCCTCATTGCTTAGGGCTGCTTGAGAAACACCTTCGCTCCTTGCCCTTCTTCCCTGAAAGGTTTGGCATAGCCAAACCATCGACCCTTGAGACCAGCGAGAGTCCCGTTGTATTAAGACTTTCTCTCTAAAGTTAACTGTATCAGAAGCTCAGGATTCTCTCATTCTTATCTTAGTCAAGAAAGGAATTGTTGGAAGCCGAGATGTTGTGGAGAATGCTATGGTAACTGGCCGATGGCTCTCTTTGGAGCGTCATTATTCAGAGATCTGGAGCAATATCTACCTGCAGTAATATGTACCTGGAGGAATATCTATCTGGAGGAATATATCTAACTGGAGCAATATCTATCTGGATCAATATCTGCCTGGAGAATTTGACTGAAATACTTTTCCGGCTAAGAAAACATAAACTCTATCAATAAGATTACGTGATATCGCAACTAGATCAGATATACAAAACTAGGGTTACTACCAGAAGTAAGGCTAGGTTAGGTTTGGTTAGGTTAGGTAATTTCTATAATTTATGTTGAAGTTAAAAACATTTCCTATTTTTCTAAATTCCACTAAACAAAAGAAAGTGTTCTGGTGGTCTTTTTTGTACAAGGCTGATATTCTCTAGGGTTTTGGACTTAATGCAAACTTGTGTACGCCCTGAAATTGTCAAGCACTGTAAAGGCGCGCAGAAATTAACAGTCTGGAACTAACTGTAACATTTTCAAGAACATCATTCCATCAGTGAGTTTTGTTTTCCTAGGTGTCTTGCATTTGGAGACACAATGCTGGTTAGTGGATCTTCAAGAACGCATTGTGTAATCGCCAGCGTGCGTACGTTAACGACCCATAGTGCCTTGTTGTGTATATAAATCACTAAGGAAATAAAATATTCGCTCAGCATGTCCATACGCATGAAACTCAGCCAACCGACAATGTGAAGCCACACAGTTTAGTGCAGTTCTATCTAATTACTGACGACTGTAACATATCAGTGGAAAAAAGTAAATTTATAATGAAAAATAATATTAAGCTTATCCAATGAATGGGTTTCTAGGGTCAAACTTCAGCTAAGCTGAAGTAGTGTATCCCCTCCTAGCGTGCAGCTTCACTACGAACACCAGCACAACTCCTAATCAACTCTATCCTTTGTTTAATTAATTACATAAAAAAGATAAAATTACAGTCGTTGAAGACTTCCCGTCTCTATTCTGGTTATGAATACCAACTTTCTCGAGAAGCGAAGTATTATATCGTTATCACCACGTCAGGCGCCTACACAGTCCTTCCCACCTTCCTCTTGATGACAAAACAAATGAAGTTCCTCAAGAGGGAGCTGCCACAGACGTTTCCCATTTGCGGAGGCTTCGCATTGTGTCAGGCTGAAGATAAATGACCAAATGTTGGAATTAAAAACAGAACTCACCGTGGCAATGGAGGTCTAACTGCAAATGAAATTTCAGTCGTAATGTTTATTGAGATGACTTATACGGTATGTGTAATGTATGGTCGCCTAAAATGTGGAGTATACAGAAGTATACATCATTTAATATTTACAACGTGTTTATATAGCATGAGGTATATTTCAAAATATTATTTGAGCTTAAAATATTAAAAGATATTGTTTATGATGATTTTTTGTATATGCATATTGCACTTGATGGGGTACCCTGCGGTGCTCGGGTATTGCTCCTCCAATTCCCCTCTCCGTTCCTGCCAATCACCCCTCTCACTATCCCCTCTCTAACCATTCCATAGGACTTTCTCTATCTCCCCCTTCTCCTAACCCCTCCTCAATACCTCCTCTCTTCTCATTTTCAACCCCTCTCACCCTAATTTCCCCACTCCTCCCGTCATTTGCCATATTTCCTCCCTCTACCGTCCTCTCTCTCTCTCTCTCTATCTCACTCTCTCTCTCCTCTCTCATCACTCTCTCTCTCTCTCGCACTATATATATATATATATATATATATTATATATATATATATATATATATATATATATATATATATATATATATATATATATATATTATATAGTTGTATCTAGTCCTGGGGACCATTCAGCTTGTTTGCATTTGTGTTCCTCACGTGTTGCCCCAAAAATGAGGTGATTTGATAAAATGCTATGCCCAAGATAACCATCCAGGTGCCGGCGGGGAAGTGGTTCATATAGCTCAGGCTATCACTTCCTTATGTCGGTCGTGATGGTCAAGCGGATTAAGGCGCCCTGTAGTTACCAGTTGCTTTGCTCCTGGGAGTATGGGTTCGAGTCACTTCTGGGTGTGAGTTTTCAGTTGTATCTAGTCCTGGGGACCATTCAGGCTTGTTTGCATTTGTGTTCCTCACGTGTTGCCCCAAAATGAGGTGATTTGATAAAATGCTATGCCCGAGATAACCATCCAGGTGCCGGCGGGGAAGTGGTTCATATAGCTCAGGCTATCACTTCCTTATGTCCGGTCGTGATGGTCAAGCGGATTAAGGCGCCCTGTAGTTACCAGTTGCTTTGCTCCTGGGAGTATGGGTTCGAGTCACCTTCTGGGTGTGAGTTTTCAGTTGTATCTAGTCCTGGGGACCATTCAGGCTTGTTTGCATATATATATATAATATATATATGTATATATATATATATATATATATATATATATATATATATAATATGTCGTACCTAGTAGCCAGAACGCACTTCTCAGCCTACTATGCAAGGGCCGATTTGCCTAATAGGCCCAGTTTTCATGAATTAATTGTTTTCGACTACCTAACCTACCTAACCTAACCTAACCTAACTTTTCGCTACCTAACCTAGCCTAAGCAATAAAGATAGGTTAGGTTAGGTAGGTAGGGTTGGTTAGGTTCGGTCATATATCTACGTCAATTTTAACTCCAATAAAAAAAATTGACCTCGTACGTAATGAAATGGGTAGCTTTATCATTTCATAAGAAAAAAATTAGAGAAAATATTAATTCAGGAAAACTTGGCTTATTAGGCAAATCGGGCTTGCATAGTAGGCCAAAAAGTGAGTTCTGGCTACTAGGTACGACATATATATATATATATATATTATATATATATATATAATTATATATATATATATATATCAATATTGCATCGACAAGGGCCGTAGCAGCCTCGAACCACAGACCATCAGAACGGTAGCCTACATCTTTAACCCCAGACCTACTGAGTACACCATAATCGAGTACAATCAAACTGGTATCCAATAGAAACTTAGACCACCCCTTCGGGTAGCACTTGAGCACAGAGGAATTAGGTAATCACGAACAAATCCACGCCCTAGTCATATAAATTAATATATTTATATATGTAGTATTTATCCCCCCTTCGAAAAAAAAATATTTTTTCTCCCATGACTAAACAATTTGTACTAATTTACGACTGTAAGACTCATCTTCCCAATAAATAATCACGGTACCCTCGATGATATTTTTTTCCAAAACACGCAAATTTTTATCGTTCCTTGGCCACAGACTGGCGACCCAGAGTTACTGGTTTTTCAACAACTTCAGCAACTCGAAAACTTTTGCATTGGTGTTGCGGTGGTGGATTGGGTGGTGTTACCGCTGACGGACCACCCAACCCACAACTCGATAGAGTGCTTATATTCCACTAGGAGATCACACCAGGCGCTTCAGGCTCTAGGAGAGGGGCTCAACGTCACACTTTACGGGATGCGGCCCCAACACGCAGCCTCGTTGTCACGTGCACACACCCACTCGAGCCGCTGTGACTCCCCACTCTCTCCTTATGGGATATGATCTCCTCAATCCCCTTTGTCTTACTAGACTTCTGTCTTACCCTGTCCACAGCAGCGGTTCCTGTTTCTTGCTCTCTCTCTCCTTCTTTACTATTTCCTGGGAAGCCTCACTGGGACAAGTGCAAACACCAGCACATTTGGATACATTTACTGGACGAAGTACATATACAATACACGCATACATATAATAATAATGAATCCTATACTCTGTACTATTATAATCAGGTTGCACTCCAACACCATCAGAACTCTATCCTCAGCTTGCTAAGTGGTATCCTATCTCTTGGTATTACCTAATATTATCAACCTCCTCAAGTAGATTAAGTCTTACAATATAATGTTACACTACCATCAAGAGAATGTATACGTATATATATACCTATAAACACATATAAGGCAATCAGCATTGAATGCAATAACATACATATATATATATATATATATATATATATATATATATATATATATATATATATATATATATCAGTATAAATGATCCGTGCCACACAACGAATCAATCGACCATTCTATCAGTCTTAGAATACATATATATCTGTAGGTACTCCTGCCTACGTCTGTAGCTCTAAACTTCAATATACACTTCTTGGCACATAAATGGCAAACGATCACTCACCTCTCACTGCGTCGTTCACGCTAATGACAAATACTCTCACCTCCATACAAGTGATCATTTAGAACTATTTCACTACCCTGACAACTTCAGGTTCCTCAGGGCTTAACCACCAGGATCCTCTGCAGCTCCTCCAGGCTGCTACCATGAAGATTCCTTGAACAACTATGGTGCTTCCCTACTCCTATTAGGATCATCCACAGCTCTCCTGGCTGCTGCACCATAAAGTTTCCTCGAATAACTGTGGCACTTCACCACCTCTGCAGAAGCACGTGACACTCCTCCTCACTGCTTCTCCTCACAGCTCGAGGTCCTCTCCTTCCCTGCCTTGGAGTCTCATCAACCACTCCCTCTGTGCTGGCTTCGAAGTCCTCAGCAACTTCTTCCCCAAAGACAAACCTGCAACCCATTTGCACTCCAATAAAATGTTTCCCCTTTAACTCATAAACAAAATTAATCACACAATATCTTTGCCTCCACTCCCTATCTGTCCTCAACATTTAGCGAGAGTGGACTCCCCCGTGGGTGGGTCCATGCGCCACCTCGCTGGGCGAGCCTCACTCACGCCGGGAGGGGCCTCCTCCCTCAGGAGCCGGCTCCTTCAGTTGCCCGCCAGCGCTCAGAGAAGATGGATGTCGCTCCGCGCTCCTCCCACTTCACTCTCTTATTTTAGGCTCTCTGCCATACCAAAACATTTCTAACTTGTAAATAAACATTGCTACTGTCGCTGGGCACACGACCAACTACAAGCAAATATTATGAACTGGCTTAAATCGGGCTTACCACAGATTATCTGGTCGAGGGCGCTCCTCCCTCTGACAACGTCTGACCAGGCCGCTTGTCACAGCCCACAAAACTGTCACTGGGCGGCTTAATACTCTCTTCTCGCCGTCCAGGACTTGAGACCGCAACGTCTTCAGCTCGATTCAACAGCTGGAACGTCTGCACCTTCTCTTCTCTTGGAGATAATATCGCTAGGGGTCCCTTCTGGCGGGAGCTCGACGAAGCGCGGCTTTCCCCCTGCGAAGTCTGGCCTCAAGTGAGGTCAAGGCTCTCCCAAAGCGAGCCTCACACCTCCAGCAACTTGTCCACATCTTCTAACCAGTCATTTATCTGTTTTCTAGTTCATTGCCCATATTCTCAAATTTTTATTTAAATCCAACACACCATCTTACATCTGTGTTATCGCCTCTATAATTCCTGCACCATCCAGTTAGGTCAGGCTTGCTGAATAACTCTCAAGGGGGAGACTCGTTTTTCCTGCAGGCTGAGATCATAACAATTGGTGGATGGTACTAGCGACAGTGTCAGCTAGTAGTGTTAGTGGAAGACAGAAGCGACAGTGGCAGCTAGTAGTGTTAGAAGACAGAAGCGACAGTGGCAGCTAGTAGTGTTAGAAGACAGAAGCGACAGTGTCAGCTGTAGTGTTAGAAGACAGAAGCGACAGTGGCAGCTAGTAGTGTTAGAAGACAGAAGCGACAGTGTCAGCTAGTAGTGTTAGAAGACAGAAGCGACAGTGTCAGCTAGTAGTGTTAGAAGACAGAAGCGACAGTGGCAGCTGTAGTGTTAGAGGAAGACAGTAGCGACAGTTTCAGCTAGTAGTGTTAGAAGACAGAAGCGACAGTGGCAGCTGGTAGCGTTAGAGGAAGACAGTAGCGACAGTGTCAGCTGGTAGCGTTAGTGGAAGACAGTAGCGACAGTGGCAGCTAGTAGTGTTAGAGGAAGACAGTAGCGACAGTGTCAGCTGGTAGCGTTAGTGGAAGACAGTAGCGACAGTGGCAGCTAGTAGTGTTAGAAGACAGAAGCGACAGTGGCAGCTAGTAGTGTTAGAAGACAGAAGCGACAGTGGCAGCTGTAGTGTTAGAGGAAGACAGTAGCGACAGTGTCAGCTAGTAGTGTTAGAAGACAGTAGCGACAGTGGCAGCTAGTAGTGTTAGAAGACAGAAGCGACAGTGGCAGCTGTAGTGTTAGAGGAAGACAGTAGCGACAGTGTCAGTTGTAGCGTTAGAGGAGGACAGTAGCGACAGTCGCAGCTAGTAGTGATAGAGGTCTTTTACCAGGTCATACACCTGGTCTTACACGTGGTCACACACCTTGACCTACACCTGGACTTACACCTGGACTTACACCTGGTCTTACACCTGGTCACACACCTTGACCTACACCTGGTCTTACACCTGGTCACACACCTGGTCTTACACCTGGTCTTACACCTGGTCTTACACCTGGTCTTACACCTGGTCACACACCTGGTCTTACACCTGGTCTTACACCTGGTCTTACACCTGGTCTTACACCTGGTCTTACACCTGGTCACACACCTGGTCTTACACCTGGTCTTACACCTGGTCACACACCTGGTCTTACACCTGGTCACACACCTTGACCTACACCTGGTCTTACACCTGGTCACACACCTGGTCACACACCTTGACCTACACCTGGACTTACACCTGGACTAAAACCTGGTCTTACACCTGGTCACACACCTTGACCTTCACCTGGTCACACACCTGGTCACACACCTGGTCTTACACCTGGTCTTACACCTGGTCACACACCTTGACCTACACCTGGTCTTACACCTGGTCACACACCTGGTCTTACACCTGGTCTTACACCTGGTCACACACCTTGACCTACACCTGGTCTTACACCTGGTCACACACCTGGACTAAAACCTGGTCTTACACCTGGTCACACACCTTGACCTACACCTGGTCTTACACCTGGTCACACACCTGGTCTTACACCTGGTCACACACCTTGACCTACACCTGGACTTACACCTGGACTTACATCTGGTCTTACACCTGGTCACACACCTTGACCTTCACCTGGTCACACACCTGGTCACACACCTGGTCTTACACCTGGTCTTACACCTGGTCACACACCTTGACCTACACCTGGTCTTACACCTGGTCACACACCTGGTCTTACACCTGGTCTTACACCTGGTCACACACCTGGACTTACACCTGGTCTTACACCTGGTCACACACCTTGACCTACACCTGGTCTTACACCTGGTCACACACCTGGTCTTACACCTGGTCTTACACCTGGTCACACACCTTGACCTACACCTGGTCATACACCTGGTCTTACACCTGGTCTTACACCTGTTCCTACACGTGGTCATACACCTGGTCACACACACCTGCTCTTCCTCTATAGCGGAGGAATTTCCAGCAGAGAAATGGCTTCAAGAAGGTTTGGGAAATATGAATATGTAATGGTAGAATATATACAATTAGTGGTATGATTTAAAAGAGCATAACAAAGAATGAACAACTATGATATCTAAATTTAACGTTTGTTAAGTGTGTTTCAGCACGATACTTTAATACTTAAAATCATTCACGACTTATTTTTTTTCAATGGTGGCTAATGATAACTTAACAATGTAGGGTAGCTCTAAATAATTAAATATTATATATGCTATTCGTAGTTAAAAAATGAAATAAATATATTATTTAATTATTCAGTGCTACCTTACATCCTTAAGCTTTTTACAAGCATAAAATAGTACACTAGGAATCCTTCCCTTTTCATATACAGAGAGTGTCTGTATTTAAGAGATTGTGTTTGTTGATACATAATTCCTACCTTACCTTCAACAATATATTAATCCTATTGAGAGCAGCATCAATATTGTACCTGTTAGCTGCACGGTCTCACAGAAGCTAACGCTAGTTGATGATAACAATCTTCCTGTACCAGCGATTGCTTGAGCTCTCTACGACGCGACGCAACAAATATAACTCAACTATAATATTGCTCAGACAGACAGACAGAGTCAGAGATACAGTTAGAGACCCCCAGCCACAGCCCGGAATCCTATCAAGTCTACCTACAGTAGCTGAAAATCTGTCTCTCCAAGGTTGGGTGACACGTGTTCGAGACTACCTTTAACACAACACTGTATGGTGGTATGTGATTCTATGGAGAGTCTCATCGGATGGTCTGGGTCGGACTCTATGCCACTTGAGAGAATCGGCCTCCACACCACGTTCACGAAGTCGGAGGATTTGAACAGTGCAATCAAAAGTCCGAAGTTTTCGGAGGATGAGTCACAATAATGTGGCTGAAGATTTGATGACCAAACCTCACACTAGAAGATGAAGAGACGACGATGATTCGATCCGTCCTGGACCATTATTAAGTCATATGTGTCCCAATCGACTCATCATCTTCTGGTGTGTGGTTTGGTCATCCATAGAGTTTAACTATTGTTTATATATAACTGTATTCAGAAATTGACATGCAAAACTAATGTTCAGTTAACAGATTTGTATTCTGGCCAAAATATTTTGATTACGATGATGTAGATAGTGTGTAGTGGAAAGGGTCACACTGATAGAGTCTGTGGGGTGGATTAGTATTTATGTAAGTAATAATTTAGATTGTGTGAAGATGTTTACAGTGATGAAAGTAGTGTTGTGAAATGGGTTAAAGTGATGAGGCGAGATGGGAATGTTGTGTGAGGAAAAGAAGAGGACGAGGAAGGTAAATTTTGGATGAGATGGGGAGGGTGCGTGTCGGGGTAAATAGGGAGAATGGGTTTGGGGGGGAAATAAGATCGTCAATGACAAATCGAGAAACTGAATAACACGAGTGCAAAAAATGGTGATTAAAGTTGACGCAAGGAACTAGAAAATATATTGTAAGTTGATTTGTGAAAAATAAAGCTGGAAGGGTCATATGAGAGTATGAACAAGCATATGATTGATGATAATGTTGCAACAATCACTGTGGAAGAATACGAAATTCATATATTTGGCTTTGCATGTAACACTCAAATCACAGAGCCAGAATATTGTCTTCTTACTGTCACTTATTCCACACTAATTCCTGATTGTCAGCCCTGCAACACGAAAGAAGAAAAACGAGAAAATGTGTTCATGATAGAGATGTTAACACGGCACTAAACCAATGTTCTCCCCTACGTCCATGACAACTGACCGTGCCCATCACAGTACTCCTGGCTGCACTCATCGAAGCCTCCATTGGTCACAACATTTGTCGCTCATAATTAAGAGAAAGCCAGTGCAGTGGCTGTCCACAAGGATACCTATAGACCCATATTCTTACTTTGTTATTGGTTAAAATTTTGTACAAACTCTGATTGATTGATGAAGATTAAACCATCCAAGAGGTGGCACGGGCATGAATAGCCCGTAAGTGGTGGCTCTTTTGAGCCATTACCAGTATCAATAGCTGATACTGGAGATCTGTGGAGGTGCGACTGCACCCTGCGTGACGGGAGATGTCTCCCGTGTTACAAACTCTTGCTGACAAAACTGAAGCCTACCTTGGCAACAATAAAATATATTGTAATTGACAAGAAATTTGGATTTAAGGATAAGAACATACGAATAATCCAAAGTACTGAAGGCCTATTGGCCCATACGAGGCACTTCCTCATTATATCCACCCAAACTCGTTTACGTATATGTCTATCCTACGCTTAAAACATTCAAACGATTTCACGTCTGTTATGTTACCCGTTAATTTGGTCTATAATTCAACAACCCTGTTTCGAAATTAATGTTTCCTAGGTGTTTCCTGAATCTAAATTTATCCAATTGATATCCATTATTTCAAAGTACTATTTTATTTTGATATGTTTTAAACCTTATTTATAACTCATTTCATTTTCATTATCAGTTACTTGATCTGACATAGCATCACTTTCTGCCAGGAACACGTCACATAAGCAGTGTGAAGGACAACTTATGTAGAACATTTCCTTCGAAGACGTTCACATATTTCCAGTGACATGAGCCTTTGATCGTGATTGCACTCTTTAACAAGAGAAATTAAAACAAAAGTTATTCGTTTTAATGTTACCAGCTAAACCACTGTAGTTTGTGTGTGACGTTTGCAACTAGTTGATGTCAAATACAGAAAAAAACTTATGTTAGTATATCTTTCAAAACGGTACTAAATCTAACAACTATTGATAAAACAAACTTTTGAATAACATGAATTATAACCCATCGATCACCATAATGTGCGAAGACATTTATGATAATCTCTCCTTTACAAGACAAGTGAAAAATGCTGCAGATAAATGAGGTAGAAAATATGCTTGAAAGCGAAGGGTCGTGCATCACCCAAACTTCAAAATGTATAGGAGGGTTTTAAAACTCTATAAACCCACAAGTTAGTTATTGCTCTCTACAATCGGATTCATGAGCGCTGTCATACATAATGTTAGAGGCAATGTATATCCAGTGAACGCAAGTCATAATCGAACTGTCCTCAGTGTTATGTACCCGGGTCTCCACAGCAGAATAGATGCATCAGACATGACGGAGTTCCTAACATGAACTGAAATTGAAATAAGTTTATTTAGGTAAAAAATAAACAAAGCGTGAGGTAGCTCACGCTATTCTCACCCCGTTAAAGAGGTGAGCATTGTTCTTGTAAGAAAGCTTAGCACTAGTTTGGTGTTGTAAGGTCTCTCATTAAGAGCACGGCACAAACAGAGCATTGCGACGTTTATGGCTCCCGAAATACGTTCAATTATAGAACTCAATTTGGCATTAGGCTGTTGGCCAAACATACTATCACGACAAATACTCTCTTCTGCTATAACAGGGACTCCTGCCATCTTGTCATCTTTTTGTTTTGTTTTTCCAAGTATTATACCCTGCCTCTGCTCTCTACAGACGGTGGTGAATCGGCTCTCATACTGACTTTGTTACTCTTCACTCTGGTGATTCTCAGTAGATAATCATGTTTCCTATTCATCTTAGAAAGCTTTAACTGAATTAGCTATTTACCTCCTCTGTACNGTCAAAAGGTGTCTGCTGGAGCTGGATTTGACAAAGGCTGTGGTGCCTGACAGAATCTCACCATGGATACTAAAGAAGGTGCAGAAGCACTAAGTGTGCCACTCTCTATGTGTAAAACAGGTCATGCAAACAGGAGACTAACCAGAAAGTTGGAAGACAGCTAACGTGGTCCCAATATACAAAAGTGGACAGCAGAGGCACTGAACTACAGGCCAGTTTCCTTAACTTGTATACCATGCAGGTGATGGAGAAGATCGTGAGGAAAAGGCTCGTAGAGCATCTGGAGGAAATAACTTTGTAACGCACCCCAACATGGGTTTCAGGGATGGTAATCGTGCCTCACAGGTTTAATAGAATTTTATGACCAGGCAACAAAAATTAGGCAGGAAAGAGAAGGTGGGCCGACTGCATTTTCCTGGACTGCCAAAAGCCTTTGACACAGTACCCCATAAAAGGCTGTTAAAAAAGTTGGAGCAACAGGCAGGAGTAAAAGGGAAGTGCTCCAGTGGATAAGGGAGTACTTAAGCCAGGAAACAGCGATACGTAACGGGTGAGGTAGGGAGACATCAGAGTGGCGAGATGTCACCAGCGGAGTCCCACAGGCTCAGTACTTGGACCCATCCTGTTTCTAATATATGTGACGATCTTCCGGAGGGTATAGACTCATTCCTCTCATGTTTGCTGATGATGCAAAAATTATGAGAAGAATCAAGACGGATGAAGATAGACAGAGACTACAGGATGACCTGATAAACAAGGAATGGTCTAGAAAATGGCTGCTAAAGTTCAACTCGGGAAAGTGTAAGGTGATGAAATTAGGCGAAGGGAGCAGGAGGCTGAACACAAGGTATCATCTGGAGGTAAATCCTGCAAGAGTCAATAGAAGAAAGATCTGGGGGTTGATATCACACCGAACCTGTCCCCAGAGGCCCACATCAAAGAATATCATCAGCAGCATATGCTAGACTGGCCAACATAAGAACTGCCTTTAGAAACTTGTGTAAGGAATCTTTCAGAACCTGTATACCACTTATGTAAGACCAATCCTGGAGTATGCAGCTCCAGCCTGGAGTCCATACCTAGTTAAACACAAGACAAAACTAGAGAAGATTCAGCGGTATGCCACCAGGTTCGTCCTGGAATTGAGAGGGATGAGCTACGAGGAAAGGCTAAGGAGCTGAACCTCACATCCCTGAAAACATAAGAGTAATGGGAGACATGATAACCACCTACAAAATTCTCAGAGGAATTGACAGGGTGGACAAGACAAACTCTTCAGCACTGGTGGGACATGAACAAGGGGATACAGGTGGAAACTTAGTACCAGATGAGCCCCAGAGACGTTAGAAAGAATTTTTTCAGTGTCAGAGTAGTTAATAATATAATGCAATAGGAAGTGATGTGGTGGAGGCTGACTCCATACACATTTTCAAATGTAGATATGATAGAGCCCATTAGGCTCAGGAATCTGTACACCAGTTGATTGACAGTTGAGAGGCCGGACCAAAGAGCCAAAGCTCAACCCGCAAGCACAATTAGGTCAGTACATTAGGTATAGTACTAGGATCATTAACGTCATTCTTAATGAATGCTACTCTTTGTTAAACAAACAAAAATACTCATAATTGCCTCTTTGAGTTCAGGAGAGAGTCTGAAGCCTGTGTTGTTGCCTCTGATCATTCCTCTCGCTGCCAGAGGAATTACCCGAGATCTCGCTTCATGCAGGTGGGCGTTCATTCCCCGACCGTCCAAGTGATTAGGCACCATTCCTTTCCACTGTCCCATCCCAAATCCTAATCAAGATCTCTTACAAGTGCTATGAAGTCGTAATGGCTTGGCGCTTTCTCCTATAGTCCTACTCCCTCTACCAGAAGCTGTCTGTTATGTATCCTTAATACTGACTTTACCATCTATCCGGATCCTTCATAAAAACATTGAAAATACTGTTAAGAAGAAATTATAGGTCCTCAATATGTCATTCTCAACATAAATGAATATACTGTAAAGTGAACCTCATCGTCTCTGATCAAGGTAAATTTCAATGGCTTACGAATAATACCACTGCTGAATTGGAAATGAGGGTAATCAGATTAGCAGAAGGTCAGATCAGGATTTGAAAGAGCTTTTTATACATTTAAAAGATTAGAGCAATGAAAATGACTGGAGAGATTCGCAGACAAATGATTACATACATCTGTATTGAAATTAATTGAATTAAATCCTCTAACATTAATTGAAACAGAACTTGGGAAGTAATCTATCTTAATCTCGATCAGTCAGTCTCTCTCTCTCTCTCTCTCTCTCTCTCTCTCTCTCTCTCTCTCTCTCTCTCTTCTCTCTCTCTCTCTCTCTCTCTCTCTCTCTCTCTCTCTCTCATTTCAACATTTACCTATCCCATGAAGCAGAACAAATGTGCTTCAAACTCCTTTACCCTCACACAATCCAATCATCCTTACGTTATTTTAGCAACATACGTCACAGTACTAATCATAGCAATAATGTCGAGGCTCGCCGTTGCCTAGTGACCATATACACAATAATGAATGCGATGCGCACTTATTTTTCCTTATTACACAATACTGTGCTCGCCGTATTGGTCTCCCTGCAGGGCGGTACTTGTCAGCTCACTAGACGCCCCTACACGGACGGGTCCCGGGTCTGGGGTCTTGGTTTGCCCCCTTCGCTTCTACCGTCCATTACCACAGGGTCTTTGATACCTCAACCATGGGGCCCGGATCACACGCCTGGCTTCTCCTGCTACATGTCCCCTGAGATTTTCCATTCGATGCTCACACTCTGTGACACATACTCGCGATCGCGTACGCGCGCGCGCACGCACACACACACACACACACACACACACACACACACACACACACACACACACACACACACACACACACACACACACACACACACACACACACACACATTAGGGGGCCAGGTAGCCTGGTGGATAGCGTGCAGGATTCGTAATTCTGTGGCGCGGGTTAGATTCCCGCACCCGGAAGAAACAAATGGGCAAAGTTTCTTTCACCCTGAATGCCCCTGTTACCTAGCAGTAAATAGGTACCTGGGAGTTAGTCAGCTGTCACGGGCTGCTTCCTGGTGTGTGTGTGTGTGTGTGTGTGTGTGTGTGTGTATGTGGTGTGGGGAAAAAAAAAGTAGTTAGTAAACAGTTGATTGACAGTTGAGAGGCGGGCCGAAAGAGCAAAGCTCAACCCCCGTAAAATACAACTAAGTGAATACAACTAAGTGAATACAACTAAGTGAATACACACACACACACACACACACACTTTATCAGAATTATTTAAAGATTTCTCACATAATGTGTAGGTTGTGTGGGGTCTATGTTCTCCTATTCCACATTCCATAACAGGCATTTATTAACATTAAATTCCATTTGCCAAGTGGTGCTCCATATACTTATTTTGCCCAGGTCTTCTTGAAGGGCATGATAATCATCTAAATTTCTTACCCTTCCTATTATCTGAGCATCATCAGCAAACATGTTCATATAATTCTGTATACCAACAGGTAGATCATTTATGTAGACAATAAACATCACTAGTGCAAGAACTGAACCCTGTGGTACTGTCACAAGTGGAGTACCACAGGGTTCAGTTCTTGCACGGTAAATGAATTAAGCCAAGCAAACGTCAGTAATTGTGACTACGGAGAAGGAAAGCGGTGATCAAGCATCTTAAGGAAACGAGGTAAGCCGACATGTCGACAGTATGCTACGGATCGTGACGTGGGTGGAGGTCTTAAGACCTCACGTGAGTTGTGAGAGTCGACGGAGACGGACGTACGTCGTTGGCTCCTATCGAAGAAGGAAGCTTGTAGCTCATGGCGAGGAAGTGGTGAGCAACTGCTTGAACAACGTATGTGGAAGATGTTGGAGGACGACGTGTAACTTATCTCTGTCGTCGTGTCAATGATAAAGGCCTGAAGCCTATTTGGTGGTCGTGCCTTTGTACTCACCTAGTTGTACTTGCGGGGGTTGAGCTCTGGCTCTTTGGACCCGCCTCCCAACTGTCAATCAACTGATGTACAGATTCCTGAGCCTACTTGGCTCTATAATAGCTACATTTGAAACTGTATGGAGTCAGCCTCCACCACATCACCTAAATGCTTACCATCTGTTATGTACTGTGACAGTGAAAAAGATCTTTCTAACGTCCCTGTGGCTCATTTGGGTACTCAGTTTCCACCTGTGTCCCCTTGTTCGCGAATCACCCGTATTAAACAAATTATCTTCATATACCCTGTCAATTCCTCTGAGAATTTTGTAGGTAATGATCGTGTCTTCTCTTTCTCTTCTGCCATCCTGTGTCGTGAGGTGCATTTCACGCAACTTTTCCTCGTAACTCATGCCTTTTAGTTCTGGTACAGGCCTAGTGGAATACCTCTGAACTTTTTCCAGTTTCGTCTTGTGCTTGACAATGTTCGGGCTCCATGCTGGGGCCGCATACTCCAGGACTGGTCTTACATATATGGTATATAAGGTTCTGAATGATTCCTTACACAGGTTTTTGAAGGAAGCTCTGATCTTAGTCAGCGTTGCATACGCCGCAGATGCTATTATTTTATGTGGACTTCAGGAGATAGATTTGGTGTAATATCAACTCATAGATCTTTCTCTCTGTCCGTTTCATGAAGGACTTCCGCTCCTATTTGGTATCCTGTGTCTGGTCTCCTGTTTCTACTGCCAAGTTTCATTACCTTACATTTACTCGGGTTGAACTTTAGTATCAATTTGTTGGACCATTCATTCAGTTTGTCTAGGTTATCTTGTAGACTTATACTATCTTCCTCTGTGCCCTCGTAATCTTTGCGTCATCAGCAAACAATGAGAGGAGCGATTCTATACCTTCTGGGAAATCATTTACATATATGAGAAACAGTATAGGTCCACGGACTGAACCCTGCCGGACTCCACTGGTGACGTCTCGCCAATCTGAGATCTCATCCCTCACAGTGACGCTGTCTTCTATTGCTTAGGTACTCCCTTATCCAATGGAGTAACGTTCCTTTCACTCCTGCCTGCATCTCCAGCTTTTGTACTAGCCTCTTGTGTGGTACTGTGTCAAAGGGCTTCTGGTAATCCAAAAATATGCAGTCTGCCCAGCCCTCTCCTTCTTGGCTGTTTTTGTGGACCCTACTGTGTGTAAATCCTTTAAGTGGATAAACTGGGCAGGTGGTCCTGTGTGGCACCTGGTATGGGACGTCTCACCCTCAAGTCAGGATGGGTAGGAGCCCACAGTGGCTCGTACAAGAGAAATTTGTGGACGACCATATGCGACGCCATATTTGTGCGACGTTGACAGGCGTCGTCACATCATTCTTTTGCGGTAAGATATCACTATTCTGTCATGTATAGCTTGTTATAGTTTGATCGTGTGCATAGCGATCTTATAGGACGTGTGTGAATGTAGATTAGGGAATTGGTGAAAATAATGAGACGATATAGTGAGTTTGAGATGATTTGATATTATGGAGGCAGGAACGACTTATACACCCGCAGACGAGTGCAGTATACAACTGAGGGGAGAGAGACCTTGGGTGTCGGAGATTTTCTGGATGGACTCGTCCTTTGTGGGGGAGTACACATCTTAGTGCAAACGTGGTGCGCAGCATAGGACATTGCGTGGTGAAATGTATTACGAATATATTATTTATGTTTCATTAGAAATTATATTATGGTATGATAATGAAATTTTATGTTCATGTCTGGTGAAGTACATATATGGGGAACTTCGTGCATAGTGAAGTTCATACAATAGAGTTTCAAGTGTAGTGGAACTTCACATATATATAGTGAAGCCTATATAGAGGAACGTCATGTATATGGTGGAACTTCAAGTAGCAGTGGTACTTGGCGGACGTGTTTCGTTATTGTTCGAAGCAGCAGTAATATTAAAGAGGCTGCAGGAGTGAGAACCTACCTAACTTGACGACCCATTGACAGATGGTCCTAGTGATGGGCCTCGGGACGTAATAGTTATGTGGTCAACATTAGTGTTTGAGAAAGTACATGAACTCATATGTTATGTATGACGCGGTGTAAGGTGAGAACGTTAATATTTTCTTGTTTGAGTTAAAGTATATGCAAGTTGCCTCGCCCAGACGCCGGGGAAGGGGGGGGGGCAGGAGGTTGCTGGTGAAGATTAAGCAGCAGACTAGCGGAGATTACTTGTTGGAGCACAGATATTATATATGCATGATGCTAAGTTTGTTGGGCCTGATGATACTATGTTGTTACTTTTGTATTCTCTATATTTTTGTAATAAATGTCTGTCTGTAGAGAACCTGTTTTGCACTTGTCCTGGTGAGAATTTTTACAAGGAAACAATCGCAGGCCGGTTGACAGGAGGCATAATATCATTAAGGGGAAAGAGAAGGAGGTCATCCTAAGGCAAGGAGAGAAAACCCCGTCCTCTTAAAAATATCGTCGCTTTTCGCTCGTATGCGCGCTATGGCCAAACGTGGACGTAATTTGAAATGAAATCGACTCACAAATGTAACGTACTGCCCTGTTTGAGTCGTCCGGCCTACTCGGAAAGGTTTGGAGAGGAAACTTTCAGTTAGCGTTTTTTATAGAGAATTTCCTTCCCACCTAACCTACCAGAGGACCCTTAACTTACTGTTGTTAAAAAAGTCCCAAATTTATTTTCCTTTTTATCATTTTCATATTACGTCCACTTTCAGCCATACAGGCAAACGGCCAAAAGCGACGTTATTTTTAAGATGACAGGTTGTGTGAGAGAGAGTAAGTCATAGAGGCTCCGCGGGGTGTGCACCCATGATAACAGGCGGGTTCTGAGCCCATTCCCCGAACAGTATGACGGTGAGCCCTTTCTCAATAGTTAATTAAGATGTTTAAAGGGTGACTTTCCAGAGTGTGAGGAGTCTGGGTGAGAACGGTCCTTAGGTTTTCGGTCTGGATGATAGAACCAAAAAAAGGGAACGTTCTATCATCCGACTCCTCTCATGATCCACCAGCAACCAAGTAAATGAAGCACTGAAGACAAGCACACTATAGAGCCAACACATCCCACACCTCACTCACTGAGCCACCTCAAAAAATTAACAACATTCACTGTCCACAAGTCATAGCACGTTCTGGGTCTTTGATAAATGGCTACGTAATTATGATGTATAACTTATTCAAAGTATTCAAATAAAGAAAACAATTATCTCAGTTCTTGTTTCAAGTCCTGTTCATTACTGAAGCTTTACCTGATCACAGACATATAGAAATTACACATCTCGTCACCGTTATCACATTCATCACAGTTATTATAGCCACCGCTGAGGTCGCTCCCAACTCACGCGGCTGGACAGGCAGTCCATCGCTCTTACATCCAACTCGTGACGTAGTACACTTTATGATAACTTGGATGTGGTGGCATGATGTCGCAGACTGTAGGGTACTGGGAATTATTCTTAGCATGTCAACCCCGCTCTTGTGCATTGATTCTTCTTAGTAAACGTTTAGTTTTGTTTCAGAAAATATACGAAAGCTGCAGTGCTTAATGATGAGTCATAAGTGGCAAAAGTTCCTAAAATGTTGATGGAAAAAAACTTTCCTTGAACGTTTCTTCTTTAGAGGTGTAAAAACTTTTCCATTGTAACTGCATATTTCATAACAGGAAATTCATCATCTCCTTTGCTGCCTTTTACCACATTTCTCTTTCCCATTTGACTTCTCTCAGAGTATCCCTCACCTTATTGTAGTCAACACGTCAGTATCTTTCATCTTCCTCAACATATGTTTCTCTGTGGAAACAACGCCTGCAGCTCCATTACATACAACGACGACAATGAAGTGGTTGCTAGCTTCTGGTTTCATTTCATGATCTGCTCTGTTTCCCAGGTCTTCTGTTAATTATTCGGTTATTGTAAATCACCGCTACTACTATCATTATGACTACCAGTGTTGCTACTCCTTGTATGTACTCTTGCAGGTCTTTTTCCTTGGAAAATTTTACGTCTTCAGACTTCCAGTGCAGCGGTAACAACAGGGCTTCGCGCCTCATACTCCATGTTCACCGAATCTTTCCTTATTGCTTGATATTCTCTAAAGAGAACTGGATTTCCTGTAATACTTCTCAGTTGCTTCTCTGTTATTGCTACATTGCTTGTTATTTAATGTAATGACTCCTTTCTGTCCCTTATGCCACTCTTTCCTGCAACTCTACTCCCCCTTCCCCTTTGTTTGCAATTCCATCTGCATTTGGGTTCATAACTATTATGATGTTCATAACAACTGGGCTGTGTTTGTTTTCCCAGAGGGTAGTTGGTTCCTGGCGTTGCATTTGTATTTCTGATAGTGGGAGGGTTGGATGATGATCTAGCGACTGTGTGTGTGTTTGTGTGTACTCACTGTTTTGTACTCACTATTTGTGCCTGCAAGATCGAGCTCTAGCACTTGGACCCTGCTTTTCTAACCGTTGATTGTCTAAAGCAATGACTTCTGGCCTGTTTGTCTATCATACGTGCTTTTAAAGTTATGAATGGAGTTAACCTCTTCAATCTGCTCCTTTAGGTCAGTCTGTTTACTCACTTCCCTTACGATAAAAGAAAACTTTCTAACATCTCTATGACACACCTGAGTCTCAAGCTTCCATTCGTGTCCCCTTATTCTATTGTTATTCATTGTAAACATGTCCTCTGTTTCCACCTTGTCGATCCCTCTAAGTATTTAATACGTCTAAATCATATTCCCATCTCCCTCCTTCATTCTAATGTCGTCAGATTTAGTTCCTTCAATCTGTATTCGTACCTTATCCCTCGCAGCTCTGGGGCGAATCTCGTTGCAAACTTTTGCGTCTTTTCGTGCTTCCTTTTGTGTTTTTTAGATGTAGGCTCCACAGTGGAATTGCATACTCTAAGACTGACCTCACATAGACGGTATACATTGATCTAAAAGCCTCCTTATTCATGTTTCTGAAGGATGTTATGACTTTTGCCAGAGAAGAGCATGCGGCAAAGGTTATTCTATTTACTTGAGCCTCTGAAGTTAGGTTTGGTGTTATATCCACTCACAGGTCTTTTTCTCTCTTCGTTATAAGGAGGTAGTTTCCCTTCATCGTATATTGGCCTCTCCGTTTCCTCGCTCCTGTCCCAATTTCCATTACCTGGCACTTGTTAGTGATGAACTCTGGCAGCCATTTATCGAAACATTCTGCAACCTGTTCAAGTCTACCTGACGAGTCCCATAATCCTCATCTGTCTCAGTCATCCTCAATAGTTTTGCATCGTCTGCAAACATTGACATAAATGACTCGACTCCTGCAGTCATTAACATAAATGACGAATAGTATCGGACCCAGCACCGGTGCCTGAGGAACCCCGCTTACTACTCTACACAAGTCCGACTCCTCGCCCCTCACTGTCACTCTCTGACACCTGTCTGTCAGGTAATTTCTTAACTATGATAGTGCGTTCCGTCTACTCCGAATCTACTTCCACCTCTCAAGCTTGCATAATAGCCTTCTGTGTGATACTGTATGAAACGCTTCTTGGCAGTCCAGAAATATGCAATCTGCCCGTCCTTCTCTGTCTTGCCGTATTTTCGTTACCTTATCATTGCCTGGTCGACGACCGGCCGCGGGGACGCTTAGCCCCGGAAGCACCTCAAGGTATCCTAAAACTCAAGGAGCCTCGTCAGGCAGGACTTCCCTTCTCTAAAGTCGTGTTGTTGTTGTTTCCTTTCAAACCTAACTGTTTCCTGGTGTGCAACTAGTCATACTCCTATAATTTTTTCAGATACTTTGAAAGGGACGCTTGTGAGTGACACTGGTCTGTATTAAGTGCCTCTTCTCTAACTCCTTTCTTGTTGTTTGGCACCACATTTGCCTTTTTCCAGTAGCTTGCCAATTCCTCCTGTGTAAGTGACTTAGTATAGTCACTCACTACTCACTATACTAAGTACTAGAGATATGCTGAGAGCCTACCTTGAGGTTACCTTGAGGTGATTCCGGGGCTCAGAGACCTCCGTTCCTCGACCAGGCCTCCTCATTGCTGGACTGGTCAACCAGGCTGTTGGACGCGGCTGCTCGAAGGTTGACGTGAGTGACACTGTGCCTGTGCTGCTTATTTTAAAATTTTTGATGATATTCTATGTGGCCCCGTAGCTTTAGTTACATGATGTGATGCTAGCTGTATTCTTACTTCCTCTGCTGTTACCTTATTATTTATTAGTTTCTCATCACGGGTTACTTCCTCATCTAGCTCTAGGAGCTGCTCAGGCTCAATAGTGAACACTCCATGGAAGCTGGCATTGACCTCCTCAGAAATTTCTTTATCCTTTTCTGTATAATGGCCTCCCCCTTTTTCGCAACCTGGTCACTTGGTCATTCACTGTCATTTTCCTTTTTTATGGCTATGTTTGAGTCTCGCTTGGCTCTTTGCTTTGGAGGCAATATCATTTTCATAGTTTCTTTTTGACAATATTCTAATGTTTATTTAGTCTTTCCTGGCCCTGTTGCTTCTAATCCGGTTTACCTCTGCCCTTTGCCTTCTGCATTTCGTCCACTCCCTCCTGCTTTTTTTATTTTGCTCCTCCTCCCATTGCACACTTCCCAGATACTCTCTTACTTTTATGTAGACTTCTTTTTATAGTCTGCTCTCCCTTCCCTGACTCCTTGTCTTATGGGCACTGTTCTGAGTTCCATCATGTAGCGGAATACCAGGACACAATGGTCACTTGCTCCTAGTGGTATTTTATGCTTTTAAGTTCTCAATGTCTTCCTCATTCTGGGAGAAGATCAGGTCCAGTAGGCTTGGTATATCTCCTGTCCTCTCTCTTGTGTCCTCCATAAACATGTTGGGTTAAGAAGTTTCTTTATACAACTTCCACTAATTTTGCTCCCCATGTTTCTTCCCCACTATGAGGATTTCTGGATTCCCACTTTATCTCTCCGTGATTTAGGTCTCCCAGGACTAGAAGTTTAGCTCTCATGCTGTGTGCCACTGCTGCTGCTCTCTGCAATGTCTCAATGCATGCTTTGTTGTTGTCATCACATCGCCTGGGTCTTCTGTTGTTCGGTAAGGGGTTATAAATTACCAGGACCATAATTATGTTTCCATCTGCTATGTATGTGAGTGGGTACTGCCATAATTATACTCACCTAATTGTGCTTGCTGGGGTTAAGCTTCGGTTCTTTGATCCCGCCTCTTAACTGTTACACAATTTGGATACAGGTTGCTGAGCCGACTGGGCTCTGTCATATCTACACTAGAGAGTGTGTATGCAGTCAGCTACCACCACAACACTTCCGAAAGCACTCCATTTATTAACTACGCGTATTAACCGACATCGAAGAAACCCAAAAATTCTCCAGCGTCTTGCAGGTCGAAGGTCAGGAGCCTCTCAGGCTAACAGGAAGGTCAGGAGGCTCTCAGGATAACAGGAAGGTCAGGAGGCTCTCAGGATAACAGGAAGGTCAGGAGGCTCTCAGGGTAACAGGAAGGTCAGGAGGCTCTCAGGATAACAGGAAGGTCAGGAGGCTCTCAGGCTAACAGGAAGGTCAGGAGGCTCTCAGGATAACAGGAAGGTCAGGAGGCTCTCAGGATAACAGGAAGGTCAGGAGGCTCTCAGGATAACAGGAAGGTCAGGAGGCTCTCAGGATAACAGGAAGGTCAGGAGGCTCTCAGGATAACAGGAAGGTCAGGAGGCTCTCAGGTAACAGGAAGGTCAGGAGGCTCTCAGGATAACAGGAAGGTCAGGAGGCTCTCAGGGTAACAGGAAGGTCAGGAGGCTCTCAGGATAACAGGAAGGTCAGGAGGCTCACAGGAGTAACATGAAGGTCAGGAGGCTCTCAGAGTAACAGGAAGATCAGGAGGCTCTCAAGATAACAGGAAGGTCAGGAGGCTCCACTAACCTCGGAGCCAGCGACACATCCGAATCCACACCACCAACACCCGACGGCCCACAGTCACTGAATTCCACAACATCGGCCCAGGCAGACGACGAACGTCTGGAACGTTTGGGCTCCGGCCGGATATCGTCAGAGCCGGAAGCCGACTCAGAAACACGTGCACTACCAGCTGGACGAACCGATGTCCGACGCAGAACTACAGCAGCCTCTACCACAAGGGGAACCGGGCCACACACAGCAGGACGCTCCGAAGCCACCCCAACATCCAGCCCATTAGGGACCCAAGGCGAGGATTCAGGGTCAGGTGCATCAGTTGAAGACGAGGGAGAAGACGGCGACGCCTCACAGTGAGTACCAGGAAGGCCCACGGGACCAGCGTGGACAGCGACAGGAGCAGGTAGACCATCCGACGGCATCGCAATACCCGGAGGAGGGGCTGCAATAACCGGAGGTTCGACGGGCGACGCAGGGGGGGGGGGGGGGCCGCAGCAGATAACGAGACCTGCACCTCCTCATCTCCGGAATCCTCGCCCTGAGGGAGCGGCGGGAAATCCTCTTCTCTGAACAAGTTGACAGGAGCAGCGGGGGCCGCAGAGCACCCGGCAGCTTGATGCCCCAACAGGCCACACCGGAAACAGGTACGGGGCTGCCGGGCATGAAACACCGGACATTTCAGGGTGTTTTCATTTCCAAAACCCATGAGCCGGACAGAAGACGGTATATCTGACCGCAGGCGCATACTCAAGGTACGAATGTTCGTCCTCCTCCCTGCATACCTCCCCGAGGAGAGCGTATTCACTCGCACGCTGACAACTGCTCCATACCTCCCGAAGTAACGCCGGAGGAGGTCGTCAGGGAACTCCAGGGGTGCACCATGGACACTGACATAAGTCAGGGCACCACTGCGATCCGAAATCTCCACAGAGCCGGCACCATCCGGCAACGGCAACGTACGCCCCTCGTACCGACGGACGAAGTCCCAGTACTCCACCTCACTCACGAACTTGATAACAACCGGTGGGCAGTAACAAGCTCAACACCGTAGATTGCCTCCACCGGGATACGAAGCATGTCACACATTACTAACTCTATGTCCGGATATCCAGCCTTACTAGTGAACTCCAGTCCCATGGAGTTCACACGCACAACAGGAGGAAGATGGCTCACCATGTCAAACCGCCACGTCAACACGCAGTCAGGCAGCCATACAACTAGGAGGGCAGAGACGCGCACACCACCTGGCGACCAAAACGGCAAACACCCCAACCACCAGGGAGGGAGACGTAACAATAAGAAAAGCCGGCAAGACAGCAGCATATGTATTGATTCCTACCCAAGAATACATGAACAAATTAGCGATATCCTTAATGATGACTCCAAATTTCAACGAATCACGAGGAACCCTGTAGAAGACCTTAAGCGGAAAGTAAACAAAACAATTACGGCAATGAACGCAAAGAAAGGTAGTGTGCATTTCAATAAACTTCAAGGCGACTATGGCTTAGGATATGCCTACGGCAATGTTAAGACATAAACCAGGTAACCCACTACGCCCTATAAACAGCCAAATATCAACTCCATCTTATCACCTGGCAAAGAAACTCAATGAACTCCTAACTCCATACACTCCAAGTAAGTATAGTCTACAATCATCAGCAGATTTCCGAGAATTAATCAAATCTACCCAGCCGATGGAATCATGCTCCCTGGACGTGGAATCCCTATTTACCAACGTCCCAGTCGACACAAACATAGGAATGATACTGGACAGAGTATACAGAGACGAGAGAACCCCCAAATTAGACATACCTGAGCCACACTTGAAGAGTCTTCTCGAAGCATGTACAAAGGAAGTCCCTTTCATCAGTCCACAAGGAGACATGTATTTCAAATAGACGGAG
>WNGS01139601.1:0-17495 GCA_020271785.1 Procambarus virginalis
CATATTAATAAGTGCATCGTTAGTGCTTTTTTGGGGTCTGAAGCCATATTGACAAGAACTAAGTATATTGTGTTTGGCTAGATAAGAGTAAAGCTGCTTGTAGATAAGTTTTTCAAATATTTTAGACAAGTTTGGCAGAATTGATATAGGTCTGAAGTTGTTAACATCAGTAGGATCACCACATTTGTGGACAGGGGTTACTCTCGCTTTTTTAGAATATCTGGAAAGGTTTGGAGTTCAAGTGACTTGTTGAAGAGCAATGCAATGGCAGGAGCTAATAATCTGGAGACTTTTTTGTAAATAAGAGTTGGTATCTCCTCAAAGGCACTAGACTTGGTTTTAAGGGAAAGGATTATGTCAGTAACATCAGTGGCATTAGTAGACATTAGGTACAGAGACTGTGGATAGTTACCTGTAAGATAGTCCTGAATATTAGTACTGGAAGATGGAATATCATTTGCAAGGGATGACCCAATGGAAGAGAAGAACCTATTAAACTCAAAAGCAGTGTCAGAGGCTGAAGGCAGACCATTATTATTTGACAGGAGTATTGGTTTGTTATTTAGAATCTTCTTTGATCCCAATATTTGTGAAATGGTACTTCATGTTTTCTTAATGTTGCCCTTTGTGTGGGTAAATTTATCTTCGTAGTATTTAATTTTGACTCTCCTAATTATTTTAGATAGCAATGATGAGTAATTCTTTGAAAATTCTTTGGAGACGATTCCTAGCCTATACTTCTTCTCAAGGTCATGTTTTTTATTAATGGATTTAAGTATCCCCTTTGTAAGCCAAGGATTGTTGAGCCTTTTAGTTGTGACTTGTTTTGTTAGCATAGGACAGTGGGTGTTATAAAGGCTGAGAGCTTTTTGTAGAAAAGATTGCACTGCTAGGTTGATGTCCCCTATGTTACCTAATTCGCACTATTTCTCACTATAATCACGCCATCTCTAACGATGCACTGATGATTCGCTGCTGGGTTTTGTTTACGGATTTGACGCAGGCGGTGGAGGAGTTGCTGTCTTTTTCTAGTCATGCACTCGTTGATGTAGATTCCCTTTCGTTGGGATGCAGCTGTCCGGACAAGATGCGATTTTGTGGACTGGGAAGCTAGTTTGAGGCGATTTTTTCGCTGGTTTGGACCTGATGGATTCTTTTTCCCTACTCTGTAGGCAGCAATAATGTCTGTTTTATTTAGAGTGACACTCAATTCGTCTTTTATGAGAGCATGAGCTATTTCAATACACTTTTCACATTCACGTTCCACAGGAATAACTTAGGACGACACATAACAGAGTCGAGCAGCTTTTGCTGGTCCTGTTCATCCTGGGAGATGGAATTTCTTCCCAGTGCCAGCGTTAAGAGTCATATCCACTAACCTTGCAGGTTCCCTGAGATGCAAGAGTCATTTGATATAAGAGGCTACTAAATAAATTACTTATTTATGGAGAAATTCTCATTTATATGTTTTGCAGGTAAGGAGGGTTATGCCCCTTGTAGATACAAAATTACGACATCTCTATCATTTTGGCGCCTTGAGGCGACGGTGCCAGCTGGCCGGTAATTGGCTGACCAAGGTCACGTGATGTGACTGACCAATCACAGCCCGCCGTGAAGTCACCGGGAGACCTGGCCCAACGCTAGCAGAGGCGCTGCAGCAGCTTAGCAGACCTTTGATGTGAGTGGAAGTGCGTCAGCGAGCTCCCGAGATTGGAGGTTTTTGGGAGTCTTGCTCAGTGAATTTGAGCAGCCATCGCAGTCTACCAATGTCGCAGAAAACAGTGTGCTCCTGGGGAGTACAAAGAAGCAAAGATTAGTGGGGAAGGAGGTGCCAAACCTTGAGGCTATTTAGTCGACGAAAGGTGAGCGGCGAATCTGGGACGACAATTCTGGCGCCCGCGATTCCGCCCTGGTACGACGTACACTTCTCCAGTGACTGGGTCAAATCTACTGAAGTTTTGGGGGAAAGACACTGCATCCGGATCCAAGAGAAAACGTCTTGTTGAAGGTGCGAGTGTGTACAGTGACATGCTCAGTGACCACTGGTTGGACCAGCTTGGAAAAACCTGAACCCACGGGATTAGATACGGCAAAGACGCGATTTCTTCACGACACCTGAGGACCTGTGACACACAACTGGAACGCTGAGGAATGACCAGGGGAATCGTGTACCTTCTACTATCGGAGGACAGGCGTCGTGGGCAGGAGTGATTAACGTAGATAATTATTTCCCTCCCATTGCCCCTTGATGACTAGGCTAGATAGGCCGGTACATATATATATCATTAGAATATTTCTTATTATGTTAGTATTAGAGTAGGCTGTAGGTCAGCCAGTGTTATTACTACTCCTGGGGAAGACAGTGTGGGAACATGTGTGGCAGTGTGGTGGACGACGTCGAGGAAGCCTCGAGAGGATTGATTGATTAATAAAGATTAAGCCACCCAAGAGGTGGCACGGGCATGAATAGCCCGTAAGTGGTGGCCCTTATGAGCCATTACCAGTAACAAGAGATGATACTGGAGATCTGTGGAGGTGCGACTGCACCCTGTGTGACAGGAGATGTCTCCCGTGTGGACCAAATGGATTGATGATTGATGAAGATTAAGCCACCCAAAAAGTGGCACGGGCACGAATAGCCCGTAAGTGGTAGCCCTTTTGAGCCATTACCAGTATCAATAGATGATACTGGAGATCTGTGGAGGTGCGGCTGCACCCTGCGTGATGGGAGATGTCTCCCGTGTGAGTCCTGGAGAGGGTGATGATTGATTGATGAAGATTAAACCACCCAAAAGGTGGCACGGGCATGAATAGACCGTAAGAGGTGGCCCTTTTGAGCCATTACCAGTATCAATAGATGATACTGGAAATCTGTGGAGGTGCGACTGCACCCTGCGTGACTGGAGATGTCTCCTGTGCCTCCAGAGGGTTGTTGTTGTTAAAGATTAAGCCACCCAAGAGGTGGCACGGGCATGAATAGCCCGTAAGTGGTGGCCCTTATGAGCCATTAGCAGTATCGAGAGATGATACTGGAGATCTGTGGAGGTGCGACTGCACCCTGCGTGACGGGAGATGTCTCCCGGACCAAATGGTGACCAAATGGTGTCCAGAGGGTGGGAGTCCCCCATTTAAATCTGCCCAGCTGTCCAAGTTGCCAGAGGCGGCGAGAGGAGAGCTGCCAACGTTCTCCAGATCATCTATTTCATATATTTTCTCATGTGTTATCCATATATGATTAATGTAGTTTTCACATAGTAAACTTCATATTATTTACTGATGTGTTTATGTGCACCCTCCATCTTTCTGTCCATCTCTGCAATAATATCACTTGTAATACAAGTGATATTATTGCACCACACCATTATCATTACTATATTGAAAATATCCAATGACTGGTAACATATGAGTAACACTAATATTTATGGAAATGTGTCCTGGTCTGGTAATACTGAATCAACACTGTAATTGTGGTGACGTACCAGTGCTTGGTGATCCAGTGTGGGAAAAACCTGCTGTGATTGATATAAGAGGAGACTACCAGAGACTTGTACTGAACTAAATTAAAAAATTACTGTATGCAAATTAATTCAACTAAAATCTCTAGCTAGGGTCGTAAATCCTAGCTCCTCTTTTCCTAATGACAGATAATGGGCTGTAAGGGGCAGGTGGGGTGAGTGAATTAGTTGATAGGTTGATTGCAGTTCCACGTCCACCTGCCAACAGGTATCTCACATCAGCTTGTATTTTATACAAGGATAAGATTTAATAAATTCAGTTATATAACTGAACACTGGCTCTGTTTAAATCAGAGATTTAAACATACACAGTCTAGCCTAGCACCTTAGCAATTAACAGCCAATACACTTATACTTTAAACAATACAACACTTTAAATTGTAAATTGTAAAGTATGATAAATGACCTAAATATGGTCTAAGTACTGTTACTGAGTACTAAAATTATATTCAATTAAATGAACTTATATGATTACTTAAAAAATAACTAAGTAAGCAATTGTTAACTTAATTTATATATTCAAGTATATGCAATGTATATGATCAATGTATATGATTAAATACAGTCAGCTTGTTGAATCTCTTCCTACACTCTGGACACTCATGAGTATTTGTTTATTTATTGCGACAATCTTTTCTGACACTGGACACTCATGAGGTTCAGAGCTTGGATAAGATTCTGCTGTACCACAATATTAATAATAAACTCACAGAAATATGAGGCGTTGCCTCGCCTTTTTACCGAAAGACAGATTTATAGAATATTAAAGTCACAAGCATACAATTGGCCAATCATATACCAAAATAACATTCAATATACTTCTCTGCCAGTCGGGTGCCTGTCTGACAAGTGTGCCAGACTGAATAAACTCTCTTGGCGAGTTTAGGCACGATATTTTATAAAACAGCGTTGCTGTATGATCTAGTAGCGTCGCTACGGGATTTTAACTGCGTTGCAGAAGATGATAGTTGATGAAGGTGGTGGAGACAAGTGTCACTGTGTGCTCCACTCTACACTTATAGATATAAATGTTCTAGGATTTTCCTTGTTGATATATTGTCCAGGTACTCCCCCAGTTCTAGAGAGTGTTCACTGGTGATAATGATATTAGATAAGGTGTCCTAAGCAAATAATGTTCGCTAAGGGACCGTCACTGTTCACAGTTGTGTAAACATACGCGTTCTGCCCGCGGGCTGTGGTGGGCGCTTCTCTCCCGAGATGCCCCCCCCATCTCCCTTGAGAGGGGTAACTTACAATGAATATTGATTGATTATTTTTACAGTCTAGACTTATGATTGAGATAAGATGTGATTATAATAAAATATGATATAGGATTTAAAGATTATAAGTAGTACTTGATAATACCACTGACTCTTAATAAGGATTCGATTTTATCTCTACCGGATACTACGTCAGTGTTCCAATAAATTTTTAATTAACAAATCCTTCTAGAAGCTTCTGGATCCTTGAAAGAACATGCACTAAGTCACGTAGGCATCTATAGGGCCCTATGGCGTACGTGATCATAGTGGCATCATCTAGGATCAAGCTATGTTGTGAATCTATTGTGATTCTGATATGNACAGAATGAGAGGAGGGGGGGATGAACCAGCCTTGCTTGATTTGATATTTACCCTAAATGAGTCGGATATAAGGGAAGTTAAGTTGGAAGCCCCCTTGGGAATGAGTGATCATAGTGTATTGAGCTTTGAGTACCTGGTTGAGCTAGGAATTATCACCCCCAAAAAGAACTGGGAACCAAAGGGCTGGCGTACAGAAAGGGAAACTATGAGGAGATGAATAAATTCCTATGGGATATACATTGGGACACAGAACTCGGAACCAAGTCCGTACAAGACATGATGGACTATGTCACCCAAAAATGTCAGGAGGCTGTAAGCAGGTTTGTCCCAGCCCAACAGGAAAAAACAGAGAAGCAAAGGAAGAATCCGTGGTTTAATAGGGAATGTATGAAAGCAAAGGAGCTGAACAAAAGGGCATGGAGGAACTTCCGTAATAACAGAACACCAGAAAGTAGAGAGAGATACCAGAGAACCAGGAACGAGTATGTCAGTGTGAGAAGAGCAGCTGAGAAAAGGTATGAAAATGATATAGCTAACAAAGCCAAGACTGAACCAAAGCTACTACACAGTCACATCAGGAGGAAGACAACAGTGAAGGAACAGGTGATTAAACTTAGGGTGGGCGAGGACAGGTACACAGAGAATGACAAAGAGGTGTGTGAAGAACTCAACAAAAGGTTCCAGGAGGTCTTTACAATAGAACAGGGAGATATCACGGCGCTGGGAGAGGTGGCAGCAAACCAGGTGACCTTGGATAGGTTCGAAATTACAAGAGATGAGGTCAAAAAGCACCTATTGGAGCTGGATGTGAGAAAAGCTGTTGGGCCGGATGGAATCTCGCCATGGGTATTGAAAGAGTGTGCAGGAGCACTTTGCTTACCACTCTCCATAGTGTATAGTAAGTCACTGGAAACGGGGGACCTACCAGAAATATGGAAGACTGCTAATGTAGTACCAATATACAAAAAGGGTGACAGACAAGAGGCACTGAACTACAGGCCAGTGTCCTTAACTTGTATACCATGCAAGGTGATGGAGAAGATTGTGAGAAAAAACCTAGTAACACATCTGGAGAGAAGAGACTTCGTGACAACCCATCAACATGGGTTCAGGGAGGGTAAATCTTGCCTTACAGGCTTGATAGAATTCTACGATCAGGTGACAAGAATTAAGCAAGAAAGAGAAGGGTGGGCGGACTGCATTTTTTTGGACTGTCGGAAAGCCTTTGACACAGTACCCCATAAAAGGTTGATGCATAAGCTGGAGAAACAGGCAGGAGTAACAGGTAGGGCGCTCCAGTGGATAAGGGAGTACCTAAGCAATAGGAAGCAGAGAGTTACAGTGAGGGGTGAGACCTCAGACTGGCGTGAAGTCACCAGTGGAGTCCCACAGGGCTCTGTACTTGGACCTATCCTGTTTCTGATATACGTAAATGATCTCCCAGAGGGTATAGACTCATTCCTCTCAATGTTTGCTGACGACGCCAAAATTATGAGAAGGATTAAGACAGAGGAGGACAGCTTGAGACTTCAAGAAGACCTGGACAAGCTGCAGGAATGGTCGAACAAATGGCTGTTAGAGTTTAACCCAAGCAAATGTAATGTAATGAAGATAGGGGTAGGAAGCAGGAGACCAGATACAAGGTATCATTTGGGAGATGAAATACTTCAAGAGTCAGAGAGAGAGAAAGACCTGGGGGTTGATATCACGCCAGACCTGTCCCCTGAAGCTCATATCAAGAGGATAACATCAGCAGCATATGCCAGGTTGGCTAACATAAGAACGGCCTTTAGAAACTTGTGTAAGGAATCTTTCAGAACATTATATACCACATATGTCAGACCAATCCTGGAGTATGCGGCTCCAGCATGGAGTCCCTATCTAGTCAAGCATAAGACTAAACTGGAAAAGGTTCAAAGGTTTGCCACCAGACTAGTACCCGAGCTGAGAGGTATGAGCTACGAGGAGCGACTGCAGGAATTAAACCTCACTTCGTTGGAAGACAGAAGAGTTAGGGGGGACATGATCACCACATTCAAGATTCTCAGGGGAATCGACAGGGTTGATAAAGACAGGCTGTTTAACACAAGGGGCACACGCACTAGGGGACACAGGTGGAAACTGAGTGCCCAAATGAGCCACAGAGATATTAGAAAGAACTTTTTTAGTGTCAGAGTGGTTGACAAATGGAATGCATTAGGAAGCGATGTGGTGGAGGCTGACTCCATACACAGTTTCAAGTGTAGATATGATAGAGCCCATTAGGCTCAGGAAACTGTACACCTGTTGATTGACGGTTGAGAGGCGGGACCAAAGAGCCAGAGCTCAACCCCCGCAAGCATAACTAGGTGAGTACAACTAGGTGAGTACACACACATACACACTCACACACGCATGCATGTGCACCCACACTTACATGTACACATACACACACACATACAAACACACACACACTTATGCACACAAACACCCTCACACAAATGCAAAGACACACACATGCACGTACATGTAAACAAACATGCACACATACACACACACATGCATATGCACACATGCACACGAACAGTACACACACACACAAACTCACATTAGGTAATTAATACTTAATTTAAATTATAAATGGAATAGAACGTCATTTACATATTTGCTAAAAATGTCTACTATTTCATTGACTGAAATTTACGTATATTATACGTTCTAAAGACGACTTTATTTAAATAGTTACCGTGTTACCATTCTGCTACCAAATGAAAACGTCAAAAAACGTTTTGTGTTTGCTGGGGTAAGCCTGTGATGAATGTTGGTGTTCCTGTTAATGATCTTTCTCTCTTCAGCAAACACCTGTATCCTGGAACTGTCTCTACCAACAGTATAGATTCGGAGGGACGTTTCAAATTGAAGATCTTGAGGGACACAGCGGCTCTTCAGTCAATAATATTGAAATCGGCTGTGCCTAACATCACCTACACTGGGGAAACGGTCCTTATCACTGACCTCACTGCTACCACTCCGTATCCACTCGCCAGAGTCCACCTGGATTGTCCTTTCGTGACCGGTGAAGTCCAAGTCGCCATCAGGGAAAAGCCTTTTCCCATGTTTGGAGTGCAACTTCTCCTGGGCAATGACTTGGCCGAGGATCTGCAACCTTTCAACCTGATCATCATGGACAAACCCCAGGTATGTGACTCTGTAGTAGACAACCCCATCTTAAAGTATGTTCCAGCAGAGGTCCTAGAAAGTGATGAAGTTTTTCCTCCGGTTTTGGTGACCACCCGTGCACAAGCTGCACGCCCGCAACCAGCTGACTCTACTGCAACTGCTGTCCCTCAAGACCATCAGAACCTACCACCGAATCTTACTATGTTGGAGTTCCGTAAGTTACAGAGGGAGGATCCTTCATTAACACCATTATTCTTCCAGGCTGAGACTCAACCTGACAGTATCCCTGGGTTCTTCCTAGAAAATCAGTTGCTCTACCGCAGGTACAGACCCAGTAAGCTGACGGAGGATGACGAATGGGCAAGTGTCGAACAACTAGTGGTTCCCACCAGCCTACGGCCCGATATTCTACACCTGGCGCCCATGGAGCACTTTCTCACTATGGTTTTAACAAAACCTATCACGGAATCAGACAAAACTACTACTGGCCAGGTATGGTTTAAAACGTCAAAAGTTTCGTGCAACAGTGTCATATATGTCAGATGGCAGGGAAACCTAACATCCCGATTCCCAAGGCTCCGTTAATTCCCATCCTGGTGCCTGCGGAACCTTTCCACAGACTCATCATAGACTGTGTTGGTCCTTTACCCCGGACCAGTTCTGGCAACGCTTATATACTAACCATCCTGTGTCCAACCACCAGATTCCCCATAGCAGTTCCTGTAAAGAACATTACGGCTGCTACGGTAGTGAAACAACTATTGAAGATCTTTACCCAATACGGATTTCCACGGGAGGTTCAAAGTGACTGTGGTACCAACTTCACCAGTGATCTCTTCAAGAAGACACTGGAAGAGTTCAACATCACTCAGGTATTGTCCAGCCCCTATCATCCTGCTTCACAGGGTTCTCTTGAACGTAGTCACCAAACAATTAAATCACTCCTAAAGAAATTTTGCAATGAAACCATGAAAGACTGGGATAAATAACTTCACATTATCATGTGTATTTTCAGAAGTCTCCCAAATGAGTCTCTAGGAGTACCTCCTTATGAGATGCTCTACGGACGTAAGTGCCGTACTCCTCTCAAAGCTTTTAAAGACTCTCTACGTAATGCCACCTTCAGTGACCCTCAGAACGTGCCCCAGTATCTATAACTTAAAGCACATTTTAGAGAGAGTACGTAAATTTGCTAATGACAGTCTATTGAAAGCTCAAGAGAGGATGAAGACTCATTTTGACCAACGCAGCAAAATCAGGAAATTTAAACCAGGAGACTTCGTGTTGGCATATTTTCCTATCCCAGGTTCTCCATTGCAAAATAAGTTTTCAGGACCCTACCACATCAAGGAGTGCAGAAATAACCACAACTACGTTCTTGAGACTCCAGATAGGCGGCGGAGGACCCAGTTGTGCCACGTCAATCTTCTGAAGGAGTATAAAGGTATTCCCCCCACTGTGCTAATATCACTCTCCACTTTCAAAGATCCATACCTCACAGTGAGACCTTCCCTGCTTCTCCTCCGGAAAGCACTGACTCTGAGTCAGTGCCTTCCAACTCGGAAATCTGTAATGATCTTCCTAAAAATTTACAGGACTATAATAGTGCTCCTTTGCTATGTTCTGATCCCATTTTCGCCTCTCCAGATATCACGAAGCCCTTCATCATCAAGGTCGACGCCAGTGGTACCGGCATCGGGGGCGTCCTGATGCAACAACGAGGCGAGGAGGTTGTTCCTGTTAGCTACTACAGCTACAAGTTGAAGCCTCGCCAGAAGAACTACAAGCACTATCGAAAAGGAACTCCTGTCCATCGTCCTCAATCTGCAACATTTCGAACCTTACCTACAGGGAAATTGGCCTATTACCATCTACTCGGACCACAATTCCCTGTGGTTCCTACAACAGGCCCAATTCAGCAATCAACGTCTTCTACGGTGGGCCCTGTACTTGCAGAATTTTAATCTGGAGATCTTCTACATCAAAGGTTCGGACAACATCATAGCCGACGCCCACTCCAGAGTCTACGAGGTAGAGACAGCTACTCCTACCTCTACACCAGCCACTGAAGTAACTTAACCTGTAAGAGCAGGCTTCGGGGGAGAGCTGTTACGATAATCTCCTTCAAGAGAGATTTGGCCTGCTCTTTCCTATCGCCATGTTACTTCAGTACATCTACAACATCTAGACACTACAAGCAAGTGTAGTACATATTTAGTCAAATACGTTTTGCCAGGCGCAAACGTATCATACACTCGCTCTCCACCTCCCCCCTCCATCGTCGCAGATCACCAAACTACCATTTCCAGCCTGCTCCCTTCTGATTGGTGAATCAGCGTCTGCACCACTGCACCTCAGCACCATCTACCTAGCTCATGTCTGGGCCTGCACCAGCTGTTGGAGTCAGAATATCCTGTGCTCTCAAGCTGAAACAACCATCTGATATATGCTCTGTCTATTAGTGGATGTTCTCAGCTAACGCTTTATTCTCAGCACCTGTTAATTTCATTTTTGTCTTTATCCATTTTAGAGTAACGTCACCACTATATTATTTTATGTTATTTTTTGAATTTATAATCTTGTGAGTTTGCACTGTACATAGCCAAGGAATTGTCTTATTCATAATTTGTTTTCAATTTAATTAAAGTTTCATTGTTCATACTATTTGTTTTGCTTGTTTTGCCTTACTTTGCCACAGGACACAACAGCTACGCAGTCATCTTTTTTTTTTTAAATGTGATAGGCATTGACACCAGCCATTGGGAGGACTGCCGAACACCTACACTTATTTTTTTATATCACAATATATATATATATATATATATCACTAAGAACTCTTTGACCCGGCCAGGATTCGAACCCATGCCGTCCAGGATCACCCCTAAACGTACACAGTACCGTGACCACCGCACCAATGATCGTCTATAAGGATTGGTCAGTCTTGCTGCTTATTAACTAAGCTCCCAGACTGATCAACCCCCGACGACACTCATGGATCCATTTGGGTACAGTTTTTCATCAAATTGAAATTGAAATTCGACGGCCAGGTCGAATCCTGGCCGGGTCAAAGAGTTCTTAGTGATATATGGCTTGCGCGTTCATGCAGCTTTCTCACATATATATATATATATATATATATATATATATATATATATATATATATATATATATATATATATATATATATATATATATATATATATATATATATATATATATATATATATATATATATATATATATATATATATATATATATATATATATATATATATATATATATATATATATATATATATATATATTATTATGACCTAGTGCTCCACAGCATCGCTGGACACCATAGCCTGGTAAAAAAATTAATATAAGTCTAGGGTATACAACGGCTTGCAAAAAATATTCCAGTTTACTGGGGCATATAACATAGGTCACCGTAAAATAAGAAGAAAAGTACAAGTCTCTTCAATTCACATTCTATCACATTATCTAGCATCCGAAAGCTTTGCACGATCATCAACAGGCCTCAAAACTGCTTAGACGGCACTAACTGACACCAGACTCGATCCAGGTGGGACCTAGCGCCTATTATGTTGATACTACCAATACAGGATGGCGGTGTCACAATCATTAACAAGTGAGGTTGAGGAATCAATATCATACACAGCACAATAGCATCACTTAAGATCCTCAAGTACCCACCTCAATAATACATATAAAAGCATCTACCACCTGGCATAAATGATGTACATCGGTAGAAATGATCCATGTATAAACACTACTGCATAATCTTAAATATCCTAGCAGTCAATTAACACAAATAAGGCCACTAAACCAGACCCGGGGCGACACACATCCGCCCGACTGGGAAGATCAAAGAGCTGTGATCGCTCAGGAGCCTGTTTCCACATCTACAAGTCAGCTGACTCTCCTCATTTAAATATCACCAGCTCATATACAGACATTTCTCAATCAATACCTACTAATTCATACAATAACTAAACAAGGGTTATAATACACAACCTTACATAAGAATACATATCAATAAATCAATACATAATAGAATATATCATGATATACAAATGAGTCAACAGGGAATTCATATTAGCAAGACATGGTAACACTGGCTGGAGACGGTACACAAGTGGGGTAGAGGGGAGGGGGGGGGGCGGTTATGGGAGGATTTCAAGACGTCACCAGTCAGCCGTTATACATAAGTATACATGAAATAAAGAAAAGCATCACATATCAACCTAAGTATCAAAACCCTGCCTCTGTGGTATACATTGTTACGGTGCCCTCTCCTATTTACAAATACAAATACAAATACAAATTTTTATTCAGGTAAAGTACATACATACAAGGTGAAATACAAAAGTTGATGGATTTATAGATAGAGCTAGTACATACAATGCCTAAAGCCGCTATTACGCAAAGCGTTTCGGGCAGGAAAAACACTAAGACTAAAACTTAATACTAACTTAGATTAAAGTATAAATTGTGTTGTGAAAAAAAAAAATATAAAAATTAAAAAAAGGGGGGGGGGGCAGGGGGGAAACATGGCAGAAAAAAAAGCAAAAATACAATTTGGTCAACAAACAGCATTGTTAAAAATCGTAGACATGGGTTGACATTTAGGGGTGAGGTAGGTTACATGGAGTTAATTAGGTGGTACTTAGTTTTTATCTTAAACTGGTTGGGAGAGGTACAGTCTTTAACATACTTGGGAAGGTCATTCCACAATTGAGGTACCTTGATTTGTAAAGCATTTCTAGTTTGACTAAGTCGTACTTTTGGAATATCAAATAGGTATTTGTTTCTGGTGTGGTGCTCATGGGATCTGTTACAACCTTCTAGGAAGTTTTTAAGGTCAGGATTGCCATTACAGTTCAGCATTTTATATATAAATAAAATAAAATAAATATGTTTATTCAGGTAAGGTACATACATACAAGTAATGTTACATAATGGATCGATTTATAGATAGAGCTAGTACATACAATGCCTAAAGCCACTATTACGCAATGCGTTTCGGGCAAGAAAACATTAATATCTAAAACTTAATGCTAATTGAACAAAAGAATAAAATGTTTTGAGAACAAATACAAATAAAGAAAAAAAAAGGGGGAACATGACTGAAAAAGCAGCACAAATACAAAAGGTTGACAAACAGCATTGATTAAAAAAAAAAATAACAGACATGGGTTGACAATAGAGGGGTAAGGTAGGTTACAGGGAGTTTATCAGGTAGTGTTTAGTTTTAATCTTAAACTGGTTGAGAGAGGTACAGTCTTTAACATGGTTGGGAAGGTCATTCCACATTCTGGGTCCCTTGATTTGTAGAGCATTTCTAGTTTGGTTAAGTCGTACTCTTGGAATATCAAAACTGTATTTATTTCTGGTGTGGTGCTCATGGGTTCTGTTACAGCTTTCAATGAAGCTTTTGAGGTCAGGATTGGCATTACAGTTCAGCGTTTTATATATGTATAATACACATGAGAGAATGTGCAGTGACTTAATATCTAACATATTGAGAGATTTGAGTAGGGGTACCGAGTGATGTCTGGGGCCAGAGTTGGATATTGTCCTAATAGCAGCTTTGTGTTGAGTAATTAGAGGACGTAAATGATTTTGGGTAGTAGAACCCCAAGCACAAATACCATAGTTGAGATATGGATAGATGAGGGAGTAATAGAGAGTCACCAGGGCAGGGCGGGGTACATAATATCTGATCTTAGAAAGAATGCCAACAGTTTTTGAAACTTTTTTGATATATTTAGAATGTGTCCCTGGAAATTAAGCTTGTGATCAATGAGAACGCCAAGGAATTTGCCATCTAATTTGTTACAAATTTGGGTATTGTTAATCTTGAGATTTATTTGGTTAGAGGATTTATTGCCAAACAGAATATAGAAAGTTTTGTCAATGTTAAGGGTGAGTTTGTTGGCAGTTAGCCAAAGATGGACTTTATTAAGCTCGGTATTTACTGTGGCATTTAGAGCAAGGGGGTCAGGACTGGAGTAAATGAAGGTTGTGTCGTCAGCAAATAGAATTGGTCTAAGGTGTTGGGAGGCATTTGGAAGGTCATTAATGTAGATGAGAAAGAGGAGAGGGCCAAGTATACTGCCCTGAGGAACACCAATGTTGATGGGTAGGGTAGGAGAAATTGAATTGTTCACAGAAACATACTGGAGTCTGTCAGTAAGGTAAGATTTGAGGTATTGCAGGGAGAGTCCTCTGACTCCATAATGATGTAATTTAAGAAGAAGGTTTTGGTGGTTCACAGTGTCAAAAGCCTTACGCAGGTCCACAAATAACCCAACAGGGAACTCATTTTTATCAAGAGCTGCATGAATTAAGTTAATCATACTAATAAGTGCATCGTTAGTGCTTTTTTTAGGTCTGAAGCCATATTGGCAAGAGCTAAGTATATTGTGCTTGGCTAGATAAGAGTAAAGCTGCTTGTAGATTAGTTTTTCAAAAATTTTTGATAAGTTAGGCAGGATTGAAATAGGTCTGTAGTTGTTAACATCAGTGAGATCACCACATTTGTGGACAGGGGTTACTCTCGCTTTTTTTAGAATATCTGGGAAGGTTTGGAGTTCAAGTGACTTGTTGAAGAGCAATGTAATTGCAGGGGCTAAGGATCTGGAGGCTTTTTTGTAAATTAATGTCGGAATCTCCTCAAGGGCACTAGACTTGGTTTTAAGGGAAAGGATTATCTCATTGACATCAGTGGAATTAGTAGGCTTTAGGTACAGAGACTGTGGATAGTTACCTGTAAGGTAGTCCTTAACCTCAGTACTGGAAGAAGGAATATCATTTGCAAGGGATGACCCAATGGAAGAGAAGAACCTATTGAACTCAATAGCAGAATCAGATGCTGAAAGCTGACCATCGTTATTTGACAGGAGTGTTGGTTTGTTATTTAAAATCTTCTTTGATCCCAAGATTTGTGAAATTGTGCTCCAAGTTTTTTTAATGTTGCTCTTTATTTGGGTAAATTTATCTTCGTAGTATTTAGTTTTGGCTCGTCTAATTATCTTAGATAGCAGTAAAGAGTAATTCTTTGAGAATTCTTTAGAGACGGTTCCTAGCCTATACTTCTTCTCAAGGTCATGTTTTTTATTAATGGATTTAAGTATTCCCTTTGTAAGCCAGGGATTGTTAAGCCTTTTGGTAGTGACTTGTTTTGTAAGCATAGGACAGTGGGTGTTATAAAGGCTTAGAGTTTTTTGAAGAAAAGATTGTACTGCTAGGTTGATGTCCCCTATGTTACCTAACTCTGACTCCCAGTTGACATTATCAGCAGCAGTTATAAAATTGCCTATAGCAGATTCATTGTGCAGCCTAAAACTTATCTCCCTTGACTCTAGAGGTGGTTTGTTAATGTTAGTTAAGAGAAATGTGGGGTAATGGTCTGTAGTACTGTCGGTGATTATACCTGAAGTAAGCGGAGAGGTTATGTTGGTCCAGATGTGATCTAGAGTCGTGGCAGTACTATCAGTGATTCTGGTAGGTCTAGTGATTAAGGGTATGAGGAAGCAGGAATTCATACAGTTGAGGAAGCTAACAGTAGTAGGGTGCTCAGGCTCGCAGAGGTCAATATTAAAGTCCCCTGCGATAATTAGATGGTTTTTGTTAAGTCTGTTATCGAGTATTAGATTTCTAAGGTTTGAATTGAATTCGGGCACATCAGTGTTAGGAATCCTATAGACTGCTCCCACAGACAGGATAGACTCGGTACCCTTTACTCTGAAACTGGCGAAGATATACTCCCCACAGCAGTCTCTAGTTCTAATTACTTTTAAGCATGTTAGTTCATGATGGTAGTAAAGAGCAGTACCACCACCTCTCTGAGTTTGACGACAGTTGTGAATTGCCAAGTAGTTAGGCATGTTAAAGAGTTGAGTAGTATCCTCTTTCAACCATGTTTCAGTAAGTACAATAAAAGTGAATTTGTTGTCAATAGTTTCAATTAAGGCACTAACATCATCGAAGTGTTTACCTAGGGATCTAACATTTAAGTTGATTACAGAGATATTGTGATTATGTGATAATACATTGTTTACATCATTTGCTGTAAAATATCTGCAGTTCAGATCATTAAAGTGATGATTGTCATAGATAGTGGATAAGAGGTTTAGTTCAGGGTCTAAACTTGCCTGCATAATAAGGATGGTTGCAGGAATACAAGGCAGGAATGGCAAATTACAAAAAAGAATTAAGACATAAAAGGGGAAAATATATATAAAACAAGTCTATACAACACACAAACAAAATGAACAAAAAAAAGAAACAAAATGAGGTAGCTTACAGGTACTCTCAGGTACACTAGCTGTAAGTAAATAATTTCCATAAATGAGACACAGGCAAAGCCAGTGGTACAATGGAGTAAGAGAGGATGGCGAGGCTAGGCAACCTTAGTAATAAATGAAATCAGTGAAAAGTTGAGTAATAAACATAGGTTAATTTAAGCTAAGGATTATTTACTAAAAGTAGTAAGTTATGACCGTATACTTAAGAGGCATGAAGATATAATTAAGCACTCGGTTAATTGTGCCCAGAAAATGACTAGTAGAAGGTAAATTAAAAATTAATTAAAAAGTGAAACAAAAAGAAATTAGGATACCTAGCCCGCACTACGTGACAAGGGGATTAATTATGTTGACTCATTGGGAGCGCTAATAAAGTTAGACAGACCACATTGGTTGAGGAAGGTGTTGAGGTTATCCTCATTAGTAATTGTAAACATTTTACCTGTTGATGTTTTCCTAACTTTAATCAAGCCATCTCTAACGAAGCACTGATGAATCGCGTCTGGGTTTTGATGACGGATTTGACGCAGGCGGTAGAGGAGGTGCTGTCTTTTTCTAGTCAAGCACTCGTTTATGTAAATTCCCTTTTTTGGGACGCAGCTGTTTGGACAAGATGAGATTTAGTGGACTGGGAGGCCAATTTCAGTCGAATTTTGCGCTGGTTGTGTCCAGATGGGTTAGTTTTGCCTACTCTGTAGGCAGCAATAATGTCAGTTTTGTCTAGATTGACCTGCAATTCTTGTTTTAAGAGATTCTGAACAATTTCAGTACACTTTTCACCTTCGCGTTCAGTTGGAATAGCTTGGGACGACACAACTACAGAATCAAGCAGCTTTTGCTGATCTTGTTTCATCCTGGGTGACGGAACGTTGGGCGGATAAAGTATTGATACTTGCAGTCATTTTGCTGAGAGCTTCCTCTTG
>WNGS01139611.1:3078-13303 GCA_020271785.1 Procambarus virginalis
CAGCAATGTAAAGGATTTGGGAATAATAATGTCTGACGACCTAACGTTTAAGGAGCATAACCAAGCAAATATTGCGACAGCCAGAAAAATGATAGGATGGATTACGAGAACTTTCAAATCCAGGGTTTCCCATCACAATGGTTGTACTCTTCAAGTCACTTGTGTTGTCCCGTCATGAGTACTGCTCAGTACTCACTTCCCCCTTCAGAGCAGACGAGATTGCTGAAATAGAGGGAATACAGAGAACATATACGGCACGCATAGACGAGGTAAAGCACCTAAATTATTGGGATCGTCTCAAAGCTCTCCAAATGTACTCACTAGAAAGAAGACGAGAGAGATATCAAATAATATACACCTGGAAGATACTGGAGGGCCAAGTACCAAATCTGCACAGTAAAATAACTTCGTACTGGAGTGAACAATATGGAAGAAAATGCAGAATAGAACCAGTGAAGAGCAGAGGTGCCATAGGCACAATCAGAGAACACTGTATAAACATCAGAGGTCCGCGGTTGTTCAACGTCCTCCCAGCAAGCATAAGAAATATTGCCGGAACAACCATGGACATCTTCAAGAGGAAACTAGATTTATTCCTCCAAGGAGTGCCGGACCAACCGGGCTGTGGTGGTATGTGGGCCTGCGGGCCGCTCCAAGCAACAGCCTAGTGGACCAAACTCTCACAAGTCAGGCCGGCTTGGGGAGAGAAGAACTCCCAGAACCCCATCAACCAGGTAGCCACTCACTCCCCCCCCCCCTCCCCCCTCTCTCTCTCTCTCTCTCTCTCCTCCTCTCTCTCTCCCTCTCTCTCCCTCTCTCCCTCTCTCTCTCTCTCTCTCTCTCTCTCTCTCTCTCTCTCTCGCTCTCTCTCTCTCTCTCCTCTCTCTCTCTCTCTCTCTCTCTCTCTCTCTCTCTCTCTTTTTTTTTTTTTTTTTTTTTTTTTTTTTTTTTTTTTGTTTTTTTTTTCTTCTCTTCTTCTTTCTTTCTTTCTTTCTTTCTTCTTTCTTTCTTTCTTTCTTTCTTTTACTTCTGCATCATCACACTGGGATCACATCACATATCATGGGATACTTCTGCATCATCACACTGCTGCAACCTCCAGGATAATTCAAATTATCTAAGTGTCATGGTACACACCACTGGTATGCTAACACGCAGAACGTTCTTAACTCTGTATTAGATCATGTGAGGACCTAGGTTTAATTATCTCAGCAGAGAAAAAAAAGGTACTAAACGGCGCCCACCAGGCAGGGAGGAGCTGTTCGCAAGATATACAACTCCCTGATGGCTCCCAGCTTGACTATCTAAACAGTTAAATACCTTGGCCTTGAGGTGCCACTGTATGGTCCTGTTGTATTCAGACTCTGTCGTCAGTATAAAGAGAGGCTTCGAGCTCTCAAGGATGTTGCAGGTTATCACTCACCTTGAGGTTACCTTGAGGTGCTTCCGGGGCTTAGCGTCCCCGCGGCCCGGTCGTCGACCAGGCCTCCTGGTTGCTGGACTGATCAACCAGGCTGTTTGACGCGCTGCTCGCAGCTGACGTATGAGTCACAGCCTGTTGATCAGGTATCCTTTGGAGGTGCTTTCCAGTTCTCTCTTGAACACTGTGAGGGGTTTGCCAGTTATGTCCCTTATGTGTAGCGGAAGCGTGTTGAACAGTCTCGGCCTCTGATGTGATAGAGTCTCTCTCAGAGTACCCTGTTGCACCTCTGCTTTTCAACGGGGGTATTCTGCACATCCTGCCATGTCTTCGGTCTCATGTGATGTTATTTCTGTGTGCAGGTTTGGACCAGCCCCTCTAATATTTTCCAAGTGTAAATGATTATGTATCTCTCCTGCCTGCGCTCAAGGGAGTACAGATTTAGGCTCTTAGTCGGTCCCAATAATTTAGATGTTTTACTGAGTGGATTCTAGCAGTAAAGGATCTCTGCACGCTCTCAGGTCAGCATTTTCTCCAGCTTTGAAAGGGGCTGTCATGTGCAGCAGTACTCCACTCTAGAGAGCACAAGCGTTTGAAAAGTATCATCATCGGTATAGCATCTCTAGTGTGAAAAGTTCTTGTTATCCACCTGTCATTTTCTTGCAGTTGTGACGGTACTTTATTGTGTTCTTTAAAGGTAAGGTCTTCCGACATGAGTACACCCAGATCCTTTACATTGCCTTTTCGTTCTATGTTATGATTTGCCTGAGTTTTGTACGTGGTTCCGTTTTTTATATTTTCATTTTTCCATAGCGCATGAGCTGGAACTTATCTTCGTTAAACACCATATTATTTCTATAGCCCATAGAAAGACCTGATCTACATCTGATTGGAGGTTTGCCGTGTCCTCTATGTTGCCTACTCTCATGAAGATCCTAGTGTCATCTGCAAAGGATGATACAGTACTATAGGTGTGTTCTTGTCTATGTCCGATATGAGGATGAAAAGGTGTACTGGAGCAAGCACAGTACCCTGGGGGACTGAGCTCTTCACGGTTGATGGGCTGGATTTTATTTTGTTGACTATTACACATTGGGTTCTGTTAGTCAGGAAATTGTAGATCCATCTGCCTATTTTTCGGTAATCCTTTTGACGCATTTTATGTGCAATAACACCATGGTCACATTTATCAAAAGCTTTTGCGAAATCTGTGTAAATTACATCAGCGTTTTGTTTGTCATCCATAGCATCTAATGCCATATCATAGTGGTCCAGCAACTGCGACAGGCAAGAGCGCCCTGTTCTGAAACCATGTTTCCGGGGTTATGGAGATGCTGTGATTCCATGTATTTTGTGATCTTACTTCTTAGCATTCTCTCAAAAATTTTTATGATGTGCGATGTTAGTGCTATCGGTCTGTAATTTTTTGCCTCTGCCTTATTTCCTCCTTTATGAAGTGGTGCTATCTCTGCTGTTTTTAGTATATCAGGGATAATGCCAGTATCTAGGCTTTGTCTCCACAGAATGTGGAGACTAGGCTACTAGGCTCAGGCTATGGTGCCAATATCAGAATTGTCAAAATGATGTACCTTGCATACATCAGATCTTTAGTGGATTATGCTGCACCTCTGCTTGTTTTGATGCCTGAAAGAAAGCTGGGAGGGCTTGAAAAATTGCAGAACGAAGCCTTGAGGATAATCCTTGGGTGCCCTCGTACCACAAAGATACTTAATATGAGAAAGGAACTCAATATTCTGAGCGTTGTTGATCGTGTTACTGAAATTAACTGTCAAATTGGTATAAAATGCTTAGGCTAACTCATCCTAACCCTTGCACAGAAGCCGTCCAGAATTTCTTTATTGAAGATCAGCATTGTTCCAAATGGATAACTAAAAGGAACTCCACTCAGAATGTATCAGGTTCACAATTTGTACCAAGAGAAACAACAACGGCACTTTCCTGCACCGTGAGAGGATTACACCCTTTCCAATTTTAATCCCTCCCTTTACACCCAAGAAGCAAATTAGAGATCAGCCCAAGCTTCGTCTTGAGGCAAAGCTCAACGCCTTAAGCCATATTGATGCTCTGTCCACAGAGCATTTTCTCTCTCAAATCATATACACTGATGGTCCCTACACGTCGCACCACGGGTGCAGCTGGAAGTGCAGTTGTTCTGACAATGGGCGATGGCTTGTACTTTGAGTGAGGAGTCCGTATAAACAACTGGGCCTCTACCCTTCGGACCGAACTATTTACTTGATCCTTGCACTGAAATGTGTACAAGTCTCCAAACTTGATACATTAATTATAAGTGACTCGTTATCATCCTTATTTGCTCTCAAGTCTTTAAGACATAACTGTAACATGCTCGTGTCCGAAGCTAGACACAAATACAACAAAATTATTAAGGATGGTAACAGAGTCCATTTCATGTGGTCTCCATCTCATGTTGGCCTCCGAATGCATGATAGAGTGATAAGTTAGCCAAAGAATCTGCCTTTAAAGGAGCGTTGAGTGTAACCTTGGATTGTCAATGAGCAATCTGAGAGCAGCAGTACACCGAGAACTTCAACATGATCTTGTAGATCTGAGGCAAAGTGAAATCGACACCAGTAATTCCATCTATCATCATACTATCATGCAAGAGGAGCCACACATCTATGGTTCATCCAATAAAATCAGCAGACTTCTAGATGTTACTACTGCTCGGCTTAGACTCGGTTACAAGTATCTCTGGGAATTCTCATTATCTGCCGATGTAGATCTGACCAAATGTAAACTGTCAACAAAATTATTCGCACACCCTCCGTCACTATGTGATGGAGTGCGAAAAGACACGTGAATTCAGAGACAATTCTATAACCATGTACCAACGATGTGTCAATATTTCATTATAATGATCTGCTACCAGAAATTTTAGCCAAATATCCCCAGTTTGCTAACTGTAGGTAGTAACTAAGTGAGACTGTAACCTATCCCACCGCTGTCCACTGGATGGGGGGCGATGTGCAGGACAAACATATCAATTGTGACACTAGCTCTCACATATGTCAGTTGCTTAATTTAGAAACTGTACTTGTGGTCGATCTCGAACCCATTGTTGATGTGACGACTTATACTGAATTTTGTAACTAGCTCATCAAGATTGTAACTTGCTTAGCTAAATGAATTGTGGGGTCAGTCCCTGAGCCCATTATGTGCCTCTGTAACCCTTTCCACTACCGCCCACAAGATGGGTATGGGGTGCATAATAAATGAACTAACTAAAAGAATACATGAAGTGTAGGGAATTTGAAAATAACTAGAGATAAGAAATAAGTGTTAGTGAATGAAAAATCTTGGGTAGAAAAGTTGATCTTTCAAAACAGCAGAAGGTAAACAAAAATGGCCGCCACCACTGGGGACGACAGTACCCAGCAAAGGGATCTTTTGCAGGTTCTCACAACAAGATGCAATGAAAGGTGGTTTTCTTGGCAGGTTAGTGATCATTGAGGGCTTTCTAAAGAATTATGAAGAAAAAGTTTTAAATGGAACAAGAAAATGAAGTTCTCAAGATAGAGTTTTGTAATTTAAAATGAAGTATTTTCCAGCAAGGTAAGGAGATTCCAGCTTGACTGATAAGGTAAGGATGTAGGATAAACAATGAAGGAACTAGTAAAGGATAATGAGGCATGGGAAAGTGAAGAGTAGGGAATTTGAAGAAATTAACAAGAAAACTATCTAGGGTGAACAAACTCGAGTGACTGGTTCACGGAATACCAAATCCCAGAAGACATTGACACATTTGTTGATGACCTTAATCACCAAATTGAGAGCTGTCTAAGAGTTCCGCGCCGTACGCCTGGGCGAAGTAACCTCAGAGGAAGAAAATAAAATGGTATGAGAATGATTACAAAGATGCTTAACGCAAATGTACGAGACATGAGTAGAGAGTACCGGAGACATCCCACTGAGAGTAACCAAGAGTTGTTTAAAACTGTGTGTCAAGTAGCCAGGGAAGAGAAGATTAAAGAGCGGGAAAGACAATGGCTTGAGTTCACTAGCTCTATTGGACGGGAAACATCTGCAAGACAGGTGTGGGCAAAAATTCAGATAGCTAAGGGTGGCAGAGCCCGGCCTGCGGCTCACAAAGACCCCAGGGTAAGGCTGAAGAACTAATTCACAAGTGGAGTGATGCAGATCCTCCTCCCTCCCTGCAGAAATCAGCAGGGAACAGCTCCTGCGACATGATGACAGAAGAATTAGGATAACAAGAGCACTGTCTAGTGATGATGAATATGGGGACCCAATCACAGCCCAAGAAGTAAGGGGCGCTATGAAAAAGGGTAAAAGTACAGCACCTGGTGAAGATGGCGTCACCTACGACATACTCAATGCACTGTGTGAAGTGTCTGGGAATCCACTACTCCACCTGTTTAACAAGTCATTCCTAAGTGGAGTGTTGCCCACACAATGGAAACACGCAATAATTGTTCCCATACCGAAGCCCAATGACCCTGGTAATTACAGACCTATCAGTCTCGTGTCATGCACTTGCAAGATGCTTGAAAGGATCATCCTAAACCGACTGTTGCACAAAATAGGCAGGTTAGGGGAGGGGGTCAATGGATTTGTTAAAGGACGGAGCACAGCAAATTGTATAGTTAATTACTTGGCTAATGACACGGCTAGGTACTCTGTATTTGTGGACATCAAAGGAGCCTTCGACAAAGCACAGGGGATTGCGATCCTAGACGAGCTTGCATGCATGGGTGTCAAGGGGAGACTCATGAAATGGGTTGAAGACTACCTCACAGGAAGGAAAGCCAAGGTTTGCTTCAATGGAGCAGTCTCCAGAACAATGAATATGGAACTCGGGACCCCCAAGGCGGAGTCTTAAGCCCTACACTATTCAATGTACTTATGAACGCCATTGCAAATATTGATTTTCCGGAAGGAACACAACAAGTGGGATATGCAGATGATGTCCTAATACAAGCTCCCACCTTGGGAAAAATTGAACAGTCCATTGAACTCCTTGGAAGGAAGTGTATTGAGCTCGGTTTCACTCTCTCCACAAACAAGACGAAGGCATACTCCCATCACAAGCGGAGAGCAAATGAAGAACTGCAAATTAATGGTGTAACACTTGAATGGGTTGACCACTATCGGTATCTTGGCGTCACTGTCGGCTCTAACAAGGGGAAGAAAGAGGAGCTCAATCAACTCATAGGAACATGCAAAAGTCGACTCAGGGCACTGAAAGCTATGACCTGGAATGGACATGGAGCCTCTATTGCCGTGCTTAAAATGATGTACACAGCCTATGTGCGCTCCGTCATAGACTATGCCGCACCAGTTCTGTGCACCTACTCCCAAAGCGATATGAAAAGGCTTGAAAGCATTCAAAATGAAGCCATGACAATCATTCTTGGAGTTCCAAGAACTGCCAAAACGTCTAATCTACGAGAGGAGTTGTCCCTTCCCAGTGTTAAAAGCAGAATTCAGGAGCTGAATGCTAAGCTTGCAATTAGGATAGCCAGAGATCCCCATTACAATGATATTGCTAAGAAAAAACTGAGCTCTGTGCTACTTTCAGGGGGAAACAGGAGAAGCAAAAAATGGCATCACAGATCAGTCTGCTACCTCGAAGAGCTTCACCTGCTTGAGCAAGCCCGTGAGCTCCTGCCTGTAGAGAGGTTACCTCCCTGGGAGGATGACTCATGCAAGATCATCATCAATGAAATGGCAATGAAAAAATCCAACATGTTACCACAAGAAATGAGGCACAAGTATCTCGAGGAAATTTATAAAGAAGCCGGAGATGAACTAGATCAAATCTACACTGACGGGTCATCTAATCCTGTCAATGGCAGGGCTGGTGCAGGATACACGGTAATCAAGGATAATACTTTCCAACGCAGAAATGAAGAAAAAGCACGTATTGAGAACTATGCCTCTTCAACGCAAGCAGAGCTAACTGCCATTGTTATGGCGCTAAGGTTTCTTGAACGGAACACTAATGGTGCAGTGATTTGCACCGATTCAAAAGCAGCACTACAAAGCCTAAGTAAAAATCAGGCAGAAAATCTTGCAATAGTCGCTGAAATAAGAGAGCTGTGAGAGTTCTTACCAATCAGGGAAGAGTCATCAAGTTTCTGTGGATCCCCTCCCATGTTGGGATATGTGGGAATGAACGAGCAGATGTGCTGGCTGCTGAAGGCGCTGAAGGAGACCATATTGAATACTTCATACCCAAGACTCTACTACAAATTAGAGGTATTGTCAGGCAACATCACCGTGACAAGGTAACTGAGGAAAGGAGGATAGAAGCACAAACCAGTGAATCTGTACGATGGTACAACATGGTTGCAGCTGGCAATCCCAATCTGGCCGAAGAGGAGGAGGACGAGGGAGAGAATCAGTAATAGCGAGAATCCGTCTTGGATACAGATATCCATGGAGATATGGAATGGAAACAACAGTTGAGCAGCGAAGTTGCAGAATCTGTGGTGAGAGTGATGGACACCGCCTTGACCACTATCTACGTGAATGTGAACACCTGAGAGACATCAGAAATATGTGTAGATAATAAACCCCACATTGTTTGAGTTAGGAAACACTATTTGTCAAATATTGATACTGTTCTTAAAAGATTTCCCATTTTGCACCCGCAAGATACGTAAGCTTTTAAGGGTTGATAGATGTTAATCTTCTTGTTTGAGGAGCTGTTCACTTGAGACAGTTAAGCAAGTCCCAGCTGTGTCTGGGTACAAGTGACAGGATGAACAACCCAGCGGGTTTCTTCCTATTGGGGAGTGTTGTACATGCTGCTATGGCGGTGTGTCCACTCACAAGATGAGTGGCGCTGCCCAATAAACTCGCCCCCGGGCAAAATTTAAAAAAAATTTAAAACTCGAAGGGAGCCTGAGGGCTAACTTGCCCAATAGTTAGGCAGGAGATGCAAACGAGAAACTACATTGGCAACTCAAATAGAGGAGCTAATAAAGAACTAGAAAAATATAAAGAAGAAATAAAAGCGACATATGGCAAGTTGTAAACGAGAAAGAGACAATCAAGGATAAGTCAAAACAGAAATGACCAACAAGAAGCAGAAATTAGGCAAGCATTTAGGAAAGAACTGGTTACCAACAGTAAACTAGTACAAAACACTGCAGATAGAAGTAAGTCCATAATAATTTTTGGATGTTTAGAGAAGGAAATTTCATCAGGTGGACCGGACAGCATAGAGATGAAATCATAGAGAAAATAGTAGGTTTAGGAGAAGCTCAAAGGAAAATGTCAGTGATTTTAAAAGAATAGGAAATATGAGAAAGATAAGAACCGCCCTTAAGGGTGACGTTTAATGGAGTGAAAAACATGATGGAAGTGCTTAGAAATGCCAGAAATTGCAGAGTGACGAGGCTGACAAACTTTGGTCAATAAGACAAGACCTCTCAAATGGAAGTCAGAGAAAAGGGAAAATGAACCTAACTGAAACAAAACGTCTAAATGGAGATAGAAATGAAGAAGACAGAAATTCTTTTTTCTACAAAGTGTCAGGGACTGGAAAGCTTGTGAAATGGTACATAAAACAAAGCAACAAAATCAGTAGTGGAAGGGGGAGAAAAGAGCAAAGGGAAAGGGAACATGTTCCTGAAAATTGTATATACCAACATAGATGGAGTGAGGTCTAAAACTTTGGAGTTGGAAGATATAGTTCAGCTTAGAGTCCCAGATATTGTCGCATTATCAGAGACGAAACTTGAAGGAAATATTAAATGAAGTCATATTCCAAGGGGTGTTCAGTTTCGAGATGTGACAGGAAAACTAGGAAGGGAGGAGGAGTGGCTGTGCTGGTGAAAGAACACCTGAAGGTAAGAGAGTTAATATTTGAAACCCACGAGATATTGACATAATGGCACTGCAGGTCTGTAATCAGGATGATAACCTGATAATTTTCAATGCCTACAGCCCACCAGCAAGCAACACTTAGACAAAGGAAGAACTGGATGACAACAAGAGGGCCTCATAATGGTCATGAGAGATATTATTGTACAAGCAGAAAAGATAAATCACGACTGTTGATACTAGAGGACTTCAACTTTAAAACAAATAGACTGGGAGACCTATGAAGCAAGAACAGAGGACTTTGGACATGCAGATTTGTGAACCTCATTCTGGAGACATTCTTGTATCAACACATCCACCCCCCCCTCTGCATAGAAACCCTCCCTTCCCCTCACCTACCTGCCCCCACCCAACCCTTCCTCCCCCTCCCACCCCATCTGACCCTGACACCCCTTCCCCATTATCATGTTCCCTCCCCACCTTTCCCCCTCTCCCCCATCATCCCATACCCTCCCTATCCCCTCCTCCCCTCACCCTGTATCCTCCATGTCCCCCCTATCTCCTTAACCCACACCCTGCCTGTCCCCACTTCCTTTAAACCCTCACCCCCCACCCCAAATCCTCTGAGACCCTGCAAACCACCTCACAGATCATCTCACCCACAGAACAGCTTCCCACACCAGCAGAATGCTCGCCACACATCTCTTCAAAACTCCAACATTCTCTTAGTAGCAAAGCTACACCACCTCCTCCTCTCCCTTTCTCTCTTTCCTCACTACATAGTAGCCCCTGTGGAAACACTGCGTTTGTTATGATTTTCGTTAGCTTTGTTTCTGTGAGTGCTATTATGTCTGGGGGTTTCTTCTAGTGCCCATTCTCCGAGTTCACTTGTTTATTTGTAATCCCATCTATGTTCGTGTACATCCCCTTGAAGCTCACTTTCTTCAGTTCATTTTCATAATCCCTTTCTTTTCT
>WNGS01139628.1:0-12302 GCA_020271785.1 Procambarus virginalis
AACACAATTATAATTATCCTGACTCACAACAATTATATTCATGATCACTCATAATTCTATTCATCATCACTTACAACAATTATATTCATCATGACTCACAATTATATTCATCATGACTCACAACAATTATAATAATCATCACTTAAAGCAATTATAATCATCCTGACTGACAACAATTATATTCAGAATCCTTACTTACTAATTCGTGTTTAAAAATCTAAGTAATTGATCGCCATTTGAATTTAATTTACTTTAGGAATCAACACAAAATCTAGTCTAAATTTTTGCAATTATTGATTCGATCAAAATTTTATGAATTAGTCCATAAATATTTATTTTAATGCAGCATAATTTCCGAAAGTTTGTTTATCTGAAAATAAATATTTCATAAAATAAAAAACTGTACCTATTTGTTTGAATAATAAAATACTTATTATTTATAATAATGGATGGGTGGGCTACCTCAAGGCGCCAGGCAACAGCGAGATAAATAAGATGGTATTATCCAACCTACCAGTGATTGTACTCCATCAATACACTTGTATAATAAATGCAACTCTTGCATCTGGACTATTCCCCACATACTTCAAGAATGCCACAATAAGATTAATCCCCAAGCCAGGTAAACCCCCAACCCAAACTGAAAACTATAGGCCATTTTCCCTCCTCGAAGTACCAGGTAAATTATTCGATAAAATTATCAACCAGAGACTTGTGAAGTACATGGAAGAGGAAGGGAAGTATAACACCAGGCAGCACGGGTTTAGAAACCGCAGAGGGGCCCATACAGCTATAGCCCTGATCTACGAGCATATAGCAGAGGGCCAATATAGCTATAGCCCTGATCTACAAACATATAGCCAACGCAGTGTCGAAAAAAATCAGTGTAATATAGTGCTTAGAGACGTCTCGAAAGCCTTCGACAAAGTGTGGCACACAGGCCTTAAATATAAGATATCTGAACTAGGACTTCCTGAGAGGTTTACTGCTACTCTCTGCAGCTTTATAGACAACAGAACTGCTAGGCTTAATATCGGCAGCTACTTGGGTGACGTAATAGAACTGAAAAGTGGAGTACCACAAGGAAGCTGCCTCTCCCCCACTCTATTCAACATATATACAGCTGACCTACCCCAACCCCAACATGGAGAATACATCACATACACTGACGATGTCACCCAAATAATATGCCAACCGGGACCATCAAAGCCGCTACTAGCCGACAAGACCAAGGCAGCAATTGAACTCATAAACAACTTTGAGAAGCAATGGAAAATTAGCACCAGCAAACAAAAGTTTCAGATAATACACATTGCGAAAAGAAACCCGGACCCCTTATCCGTGACAACCATCCGATCCAATATGCGGAGGTAGGCAGAATACTGGGACTCATGATCAATAGAACAGGGATACAAATTTATGTAAGGGACCGACTAAACAAAGCCAAAGCTGCCTTAGGAAAACTGAGAAGATTCCGAAGCCTCAGTACTAACATTCAGATCCACCTATATAAGGCTCTAGTTCGGCCGCATCTAGAGTATCCCCCAGTACCACTACACACCATAAAGAAAACTAACATGCAGAAACTGCAGGCAGTGCAAAATAAGGCGCTAAGGAGAGCAGCAAAACACCGTCCACCATATGATCAGACAATCCAGGAGCTCCATGAACTCCTGAACATACAGCCACTAAACATCAGACTGCAGCACCAAGCCATCAGGGTGTGGAACACCATCGAAATGTTAGAGGACCCAATGTTAGAAAGATTGCTCTAAGATGAGACGCCCCGCTCCCACAGCTGGTGGTCCAAGATGAGACGCCCCGCTCCCACAGCTGGTGGTCCAAGATGAGACGCCCCACTCCCACAGCTGGTGGCCCAAGATGAGACGCCCCGCTCCCACAGCTGGTGGTCCAAGATGAGACGCCCCACTCCCACAGCTGGTGGCCCAAGATGAGACGCCCCACTCCCACAGCTGGTGGTCCAAGATGAGACGCCCCGCTCCCACAGCTGGTGGTCCAAGATGAGACGCCCGCTCCACAGCTGGTGGCCCAAGATGAGACGCCCCGCTCCCACAGCTGGTGGCCCAAGATGAGACGCCCCGCTCCCACAGCTGGTGGTCCAAGATGAGACGCCCCGCTCCCACAGCTGGTGGCCCAAGATGAGACGCCCCGCTCCCACAGCTGGTGGCCCAAGATGAGACGCCCCGCTCCCACAGCTGGTGGCCCAAGATGAGACGCCCCACTCCCACAGCTGGTGGTCCAAGATGAGACGCCCCGCTCCCACAGCTGGTGGCCCAAGATGAGACGCCCCGCTCCCACAGCTGGTGGCCAAGATGAGACGCCCCGCTCCCACAGCTGGTGGCCCAAGATGAGACGCCCCACTCCCACAGCTGGTGGCCCAAGATGAGACGCCCCGCTCCCACAGCTGGTGGCCCAAGATGAGACGCCCCGCTCCCACAGCTGGTGGTCCAAGATGAGACGCCCCGCTCCCACAGCTGGTGGCCCAAGATGAGACGCCCGCTCCCACAGCTGGTGGTCCAAGATGAGACGCCCACTCCCCAGCTAGTGGCCCAAGATGAGACGCCCACTCCCACAGCTGGTGGCCCAAGATGAGACGCCCCGCTCCCACAGCTGGTGGCCAAGATGAGACGCCCCGCTCCCACAGCTGGTGGCCCAAGATGAGACGCCCCGCTCCCACAGCTGGTGGGCCAAGATGAGACGCCCGCTCCCACAGCTGGTGGCCCAAAAGCCTCCGTTCACTAGATGAAACCCGCCCCACAGTACATAATTCCCAGATGAAATTTGACCAGATATCCTTCCCCCATATTTGAAAAATTTAGTATGTATGTGTGTATATGTGGTGTATATGTGTATATGTATATATATGTTTATATGTATGTGTATGTGTGAGTATATGTATGTGTATGTGTGAGTATATGTATGTATATATGTGTATGTATAAACAACTCGATAAATAATAACGTGTATGTATGAACAACTCGATAAATAATAATAATAAAACAAAGAGCCTTAAACAGAACAACATGTGTAGAAGCATCGGAATGTGTATATATGAATGCTACACAGTATTCATCTATAGACATCCATATATGGTGAAACACATGTGAAGAACCTCTCACACACTCACAGCTCCCTGACAAGAGGGAGCCAGCTTAGCTTAGCTGCCAACACCCACACATCGTGTCAGCAAGGCGGACAGTCCGCCTGCTTTCATACCTCTCACTGTATTCCCACTTCCATACTTCCCTTCACCTATGCCTCTCCTTCCTATTTACTCCCCCCCCCCCAAAAAAAAAGGTGGTCGTGGAGGTGTAGGGGGGACTAACCCCAGCCTCCCCACCTTAACAATATGGTCCCGGTGGTGGAGGTAGAGGTCATGGAGAGGGGAGCAGAGGGCGGGGGTGACGTGGACAGCGTGTCCCATCATATGGAAGACAACATGGTACTGCTGCTCGGGCACCTCCAAGAGCCGCAGACGCCCCTGGGTCGAAGCTGTTGGGATCTGCTGGAGAAGGAGGATGTCGTTGTTGTTATAGATTCAGTTACTCGGAACAAGTTCCAAGTAGCACGGGCTATGGTGAGCCCGATACTTGCATGGCACAGGAGCGGGGCAAGTAACACGGGCTATGGTGAGCCCGTAACTTGCCTGGCACAGGGCCCTCTGCATTAACCTATAATGGTTAGGTTAGGGTTTATTAGCAATTTAATAAGTCACACCCCCAGGAAGCAGCCCGTAGCAGCTGACTAACTCCCAGGTACCTATTTACTGCTAGGTGAACAGCTGCATAAGGTGGAGGAAAGAAACTCTGCCCATTTGTTTCCACCATCGCCGGGGATCGATCCCCGGAACCTAGGACTATGAATCCCAAGCACTGATCACTCAGCCATCAGGCCCTTGAGAGAGTTAGCATGAGTTTTAGTGTATTGCTTATAGTTACTATTTTTCTTCTAAATAAGTATGTGACATATGCCCAGCCATATTTTTTTCAAGGCACTAACTTTTCCTCTCAGTTTTATTAAACAATAGAGATTTTATACAAAATATGACAATATCCTGAGTTACTTTACAATTTATTTAAATATTTTAGTTTTGTTTTATTATTTTTATAAAACTGTTATATCAATATAGGTATAGGTTCAGTACTAATTGTAATATCTTAACATACTAAGAAGGTTAAAGTTGTGGTTTTTTATTCAGCATTTCAAGGTAAACTCAAATATTCACAATAAATTAGTATTTCACATATGCACTTATTCATAAGCAAGATATTGACTATAAGCAAGTGCAAGAACGGGTTGCAGCCTCACACGCACAGGGTGACCCGCAGGGAAGAAGATAGTGTGAGTGAGCGTATATGAGGCAGCCTCACACGCACAGGGTGACCCACAGGGAAGAAGTTAGTGTATGGGGCAGTCTCACACGCACAGGGTGACCCACAGGGAAGAAGTTAGTGTGAGTTAGCGTGTATGAGGCAGCCTCATACGCACAGGGTGACCCGCAGGGAAGAAGTTAGTGTGAGTTAGCGTGTATGAGGCAACCTCACACGCACAGGGTGACCCGCAGGGAAGAAGTGAGCCATGCGCGCCACAGGGATCATCAGAGAGTCCTGCTTCAAGCTGCTCAGCGTCACGGGGTCCTGGGAACCGCCGGCCATTTCTACGGCGTCCGCCTCCGCCTGCTGCTGCGCCTGCGTCGGGAAATGAAGAAATATTTGTAGCAACTGGCGCCATGCAGGTCGGCGTTCAATCCCCCGAAACGTCCCAAGAAGTGCTTTGGCACCATTCCTTTCCACCGTCCCATCCCAAATCCTCCCAAGCTCAACAATCCATAATATAAGAGAAAATATATTGAAATACAAAATATTTTAATAAAAAAATCATTTCAGACAAAAATATGCCATAAAAATAGCAATAATCACATTATAATAATATTTGACAAATAAACAATTCTAAATATATTTTGTATGTTTTCTAAAATTTTTGTTATATATTTTAATGCATTATAAAACGTGTTTGAATTAGGTTAAAACATATAAAACTAAAGAATTTAGTAATTAATTTACTAAAATACTAAGATTTGGTGTTTTGATTATGCCCTTCTTGCTCCCAGATGTCTTGCTCCACGAGGCCGCAGACAAGAACATAAATAACAGACAAATGTAAATTATTTTACAGTACCTCTCCTGTACCAGATAAGTCCACTACGGGCTCACCATAGCCCGTGCTACTTGCCCCGCTCCTGTGCCAGGTAAGTCCACTACGGGCTCACCATAGCCCGTGCTACTTGCCCCGCTCCTGTGCCAGGTAAGTCCACTACGGGCTCACCATAGCCCGTGCTACTTGCCCCGCTCCTGTGCCAGGTAAGTCCACTACGGGCTCACCATAGCCCGTGCTACTTGCCCCGCTCCTGTGCCAGGTAAGTCCACTACGGGCTCACCATAGCCCGTGCTACTTGCCCCGCTCCTGTGCCAGGTAAGTCCACTACGGGCTCACCATAGCCCGTGCTACTTGCCCCGCTCCTGTGCCAGGTAAGTCCACTACGGGCTCACCATAGCCCGTGCTACTTGCCCCGCTCCTGTGCCAGGTAAGTCCACTACGGGCTCACCATAGCCCGTGCTACTTGCCCCGCTCCTGTGCCAGGTAAGTCCACTACGGGCTCACCATAGCCCGTGCTACTTGCCCCGCTCCTGTGCCAGGTAAGTCCACTACGGGCTCACCATAGCCCGTGCTACTTGCCCCGCTCCTGTGCCAGGTAAGTCCACTACGGGCTCACCATAGCCCGTGCTACTTGCCCCGCTCCTGTGCCAGGTAAGTCCACTACGGGCTCACCATAGCCCGTGCTACTTGCCCCGCTCCTGTGCCAGGTAAGTCCACTACGGGCTCACCATAGCCCGTGCTACTTGCCCCGCTCCTGTGCCAGGTAAGTCCACTACGGGCTCACCATAGCCCGTGCTACTTGCCCCGCTCCTGTGCCAGGTAAGTCCACTACGGGCTCACCATAGCCCGTGCTACTTGCCCCGCTCCTGTGCCAGGTAAGTCCACTACGGGCTCACCATAGCCCGTGCTACTTGCCCCGCTCCTGTGCCAGGTAAGTCCACTACGGGCTCACCATAGCCCGTGCTACTTGCCCCGCTCCTGTGCCAGGTAAGTCCACTACGGGCTCACCATAGCCCGTGCTACTTGCCCCGCTCCTGTGCCAGGTAAGTCCACTACGGGCTCACCATAGCCCGTGCTACTTGCCCCGCTCCTGTGCCAGGTAAGTCCACTACGGGCTCACCATAGCCCGTGCTACTTGCCCCGCTCCTGTGCCAGGTAAGTCCACTACGGGCTCACCATAGCCCGTGCTACTTGCCCCGCTCCTGTGCCAGGTAAGTCCACTACGGGCTCACCATAGCCCGTGCTACTTGCCCCGCTCCTGTGCCAGGTAAGTCCACTACGGGCTCACCATAGCCCGTGCTACTTGCCCCGCTCCTGTGCCAGGTAAGTCCACTACGGGCTCACCATAGCCCGTGCTACTTGCCCCGCTCCTGTGCCAGGTAAGTCCACTACGGGCTCACCATAGCCCGTGCTACTTGCCCCGCTCCTGTGCCAGGTAAGTCCACTACGGGCTCACCATAGCCCGTGCTACTTGCCCCGCTCCTGTGCCAGGTAAGTCCACTACGGGCTCACCATAGCCCGTGCTACTTGCCCCGCTCCTGTGCCAGGTAAGTCCACTACGGGCTCACCATAGCCCGTGCTACTTGCCCCGCTCCTGTGCCAGGTAAGTCCACTACGGGCTCACCATAGCCCGTGCTACTTGCCCCGCTCCTGTGCCAGGTAAGTCCACTACGGGCTCACCATAGCCCGTGCTACTTGCCCCGCTCCTGTGCCAGGTAAGTCCACTACGGGCTCACCATAGCCCGTGCTACTTGCCCCGCTCCTGTGCCAGGTAAGTCCACTACGGGCTCACCATAGCCCGTGCTACTTGCCCCGCTCCTGTGCCAGGTAAGTCCACTACGGGCTCACCATAGCCCGTGCTACTTGCCCCGCTCCTGTGCCAGGTAAGTCCACTACGGGCTCACCATAGCCCGTGCTACTTGCCCCGCTCCTGTGCCAGGTAAGTCCACTACGGGCTCACCATAGCCCGTGCTACTTGCCCCGCTCCTGTGCCAGGTAAGTCCACTACGGGCTCACCATAGCCCGTGCTACTTGCCCCGCTCCTGTGCCAGGTAAGTCCACTACGGGCTCACCATAGCCCGTGCTACTTGCCCCGCTCCTGTGCCAGGTAAGTCCACTACGGGCTCACCATAGCCCGTGCTACTTGCCCCGCTCCTGTGCCAGGTAAGTCCACTACGGGCTCACCATAGCCCGTGCTACTTGCCCCGCTCCTGTGCCAGGTAAGTCCACTACGGGCTCACCATAGCCCGTGCTACTTGCCCCGCTCCTGTGCCAGGTAAGTCCACTACGGGCTCACCATAGCCCGTGCTACTTGCCCCGCTCCTGTGCCAGGTAAGTCCACTACGGGCTCACCATAGCCCGTGCTACTTGCCCCGCTCCTGTGCCAGGTAAGTCCACTACGGGCTCACCATAGCCCGTGCTACTTGCCCCGCTCCTGTGCCAGGTAAGTCCACTACGGGCTCACCATAGCCCGTGCTACTTGCCCCGCTCCTGTGCCAGGTAAGTCCACTACGGGCTCACCATAGCCCGTGCTACTTGCCCCGCTCCTGTGCCAGGTAAGTCCACTACGGGCTCACCATAGCCCGTGCTACTTGCCCCGCTCCTGTGCCAGGTAAGTCCACTACGGGCTCACCATAGCCCGTGCTACTTGCCCCGCTCCTGTGCCAGGTAAGTCCACTACGGGCTCACCATAGCCCGTGCTACTTGCCCCGCTCCTGTGCCAGGTAAGTCCACTACGGGCTCACCATAGCCCGTGCTACTTGCCCCGCTCCTGTGCCAGGTAAGTCCACTACGGGCTCACCATAGCCCGTGCTACTTGCCCCGCTCCTGTGCCAGGTAAGTCCACTACGGGCTCACCATAGCCCGTGCTACTTGCCCCGCTCCTGTGCCAGGTAAGTCCACTACGGGCTCACCATAGCCCGTGCTACTTGCCCCGCTCCTGTGCCAGGTAAGTCCACTACGGGCTCACCATAGCCCGTGCTACTTGCCCCGCTCCTGTGCCAGGTAAGTCCACTACGGGCTCACCATAGCCCGTGCTACTTGCCCCGCTCCTGTGCCAGGTAAGTCCACTACGGGCTCACCATAGCCCGTGCTACTTGCCCCGCTCCTGTGCCAGGTAAGTCCACTACGGGCTCACCATAGCCCGTGCTACTTGCCCCGCTCCTGTGCCAGGTAAGTCCACTACGGGCTCACCATAGCCCGTGCTACTTGCCCCGCTCCTGTGCCAGGTAAGTCCACTACGGGCTCACCATAGCCCGTGCTACTTGCCCCGCTCCTGTGCCAGGTAAGTCCACTACGGGCTCACCATAGCCCGTGCTACTTGCCCCGCTCCTGTGCCAGGTAAGTCCACTACGGGCTCACCATAGCCCGTGCTACTTGCCCCGCTCCTGTGCCAGGTAAGTCCACTACGGGCTCACCATAGCCCGTGCTACTTGCCCCGCTCCTGTGCCAGGTAAGTCCACTACGGGCTCACCATAGCCCGTGCTACTTGCCCCGCTCCTGTGCCAGGTAAGTCCACTACGGGCTCACCATAGCCCGTGCTACTTGCCCCGCTCCTGTGCCAGGTAAGTCCACTACGGGCTCACCATAGCCCGTGCTACTTGCCCCGCTCCTGTGCCAGGTAAGTCCACTACGGGCTCACCATAGCCCGTGCTACTTGCCCCGCTCCTGTGCCAGGTAAGTCCACTACGGGCTCACCATAGCCCGTGCTACTTGCCCCGCTCCTGTGCCAGGTAAGTCCACTACGGGCTCACCATAGCCCGTGCTACTTGCCCCGCTCCTGTGCCAGGTAAGTCCACTACGGGCTCACCATAGCCCGTGCTACTTGCCCCGCTCCTGTGCCAGGTAAGTCCACTACGGGCTCACCATAGCCCGTGCTACTTGCCCCGCTCCTGTGCCAGGTAAGTCCACTACGGGCTCACCATAGCCCGTGCTACTTGCCCCGCTCCTGTGCCAGGTAAGTCCACTACGGGCTCACCATAGCCCGTGCTACTTGCCCCGCTCCTGTGCCAGGTAAGTCCACTACGGGCTCACCATAGCCCGTGCTACTTGCCCCGCTCCTGTGCCAGGTAAGTCCACTACGGGCTCACCATAGCCCGTGCTACTTGCCCCGCTCCTGTGCCAGGTAAGTCCACTACGGGCTCACCATAGCCCGTGCTACTTGCCCCGCTCCTGTGCCAGGTAAGTCCACTACGGGCTCACCATAGCCCGTGCTACTTGCCCCGCTCCTGTGCCAGGTAAGTCCACTACGGGCTCACCATAGCCCGTGCTACTTGCCCCGCTCCTGTGCCAGGTAAGTCCACTACGGGCTCACCATAGCCCGTGCTACTTGCCCCGCTCCTGTGCCAGGTAAGTCCACTACGGGCTCACCATAGCCCGTGCTACTTGCCCCGCTCCTGTGCCAGGTAAGTCCACTACGGGCTCACCATAGCCCGTGCTACTTGCCCCGCTCCTGTGCCAGGTAAGTCCACTACGGGCTCACCATAGCCCGTGCTACTTGCCCCGCTCCTGTGCCAGGTAAGTCCACTACGGGCTCACCATAGCCCGTGCTACTTGCCCCGCTCCTGTGCCAGGTAAGTCCACTACGGGCTCACCATAGCCCGTGCTACTTGCCCCGCTCCTGTGCCAGGTAAGTCCACTACGGGCTCACCATAGCCCGTGCTACTTGCCCCGCTCCTGTGCCAGGTAAGTCCACTACGGGCTCACCATAGCCCGTGCTACTTGCCCCGCTCCTGTGCCAGGTAAGTCCACTACGGGCTCACCATAGCCCGTGCTACTTGCCCCGCTCCTGTGCCAGGTAAGTCCACTACGGGCTCACCATAGCCCGTGCTACTTGCCCCGCTCCTGTGCCAGGTAAGTCCACTACGGGCTCACCATAGCCCGTGCTACTTGCCCCGCTCCTGTGCCAGGTAAGTCCACTACGGGCTCACCATAGCCCGTGCTACTTGCCCCGCTCCTGTGCCAGGTAAGTCCACTACGGGCTCACCATAGCCCGTGCTACTTGCCCCGCTCCTGTGCCAGGTAAGTCCACTACGGGCTCACCATAGCCCGTGCTACTTGCCCCGCTCCTGTGCCAGGTAAGTCCACTACGGGCTCACCATAGCCCGTGCTACTTGCCCCGCTCCTGTGCCAGGTAAGTCCACTACGGGCTCACCATAGCCCGTGCTACTTGCCCCGCTCCTGTGCCAGGTAAGTCCACTACGGGCTCACCATAGCCCGTGCTACTTGCCCCGCTCCTGTGCCAGGTAAGTCCACTACGGGCTCACCATAGCCCGTGCTACTTGCCCCGCTCCTGTGCCAGGTAAGTCCACTACGGGCTCACCATAGCCCGTGCTACTTGCCCCGCTCCTGTGCCAGGTAAGTCCACTACGGGCTCACCATAGCCCGTGCTACTTGCCCCGCTCCTGTGCCAGGTAAGTCCACTACGGGCTCACCATAGCCCGTGCTACTTGCCCCGCTCCTGTGCCAGGTAAGTCCACTACGGGCTCACCATAGCCCGTGCTACTTGCCCCGCTCCTGTGCCAGGTAAGTCCACTACGGGCTCACCATAGCCCGTGCTACTTGCCCCGCTCCTGTGCCAGGTAAGTCCACTACGGGCTCACCATAGCCCGTGCTACTTGCCCCGCTCCTGTGCCAGGTAAGTCCACTACGGGCTCACCATAGCCCGTGCTACTTGCCCCGCTCCTGTGCCAGGTAAGTCCACTACGGGCTCACCATAGCCCGTGCTACTTGCCCCGCTCCTGTGCCAGGTAAGTCCACTACGGGCTCACCATAGCCCGTGCTACTTGCCCCGCTCCTGTGCCAGGTAAGTCCACTACGGGCTCACCATAGCCCGTGCTACTTGCCCCGCTCCTGTGCCAGGTAAGTCCACTACGGGCTCACCATAGCCCGTGCTACTTGCCCCGCTCCTGTGCCAGGTAAGTCCACTACGGGCTCACCATAGCCCGTGCTACTTGCCCCGCTCCTGTGCCAGGTAAGTCCACTACGGGCTCACCATAGCCCGTGCTACTTGCCCCGCTCCTGTGCCAGGTAAGTCCACTACGGGCTCACCATAGCCCGTGCTACTTGCCCCGCTCCTGTGCCAGGTAAGTCCACTACGGGCTCACCATAGCCCGTGCTACTTGCCCCGCTCCTGTGCCAGGTAAGTCCACTACGGGCTCACCATAGCCCGTGCTACTTGCCCCGCTCCTGTGCCAGGTAAGTCCACTACGGGCTCACCATAGCCCGTGCTACTTGCCCCGCTCCTGTGCCAGGTAAGTCCACTACGGGCTCACCATAGCCCGTGCTACTTGCCCCGCTCCTGTGCCAGGTAAGTCCACTACGGGCTCACCATAGCCCGTGCTACTTGCCCCGCTCCTGTGCCAGGTAAGTCCACTACGGGCTCACCATAGCCCGTGCTACTTGCCCCGCTCCTGTGCCAGGTAAGTCCACTACGGGCTCACCATAGCCCGTGCTACTTGCCCCGCTCCTGTGCCAGGTAAGTCCACTACGGGCTCACCATAGCCCGTGCTACTTGCCCCGCTCCTGTGCCAGGTAAGTCCACTACGGGCTCACCATAGCCCGTGCTACTTGCCCCGCTCCTGTGCCAGGTAAGTCCACTACGGGCTCACCATAGCCCGTGCTACTTGCCCCGCTCCTGTGCCAGGTAAGTCCACTACGGGCTCACCATAGCCCGTGCTACTTGCCCCGCTCCTGTGCCAGGTAAGTCCACTACGGGCTCACCATAGCCCGTGCTACTTGCCCCGCTCCTGTGCCAGGTAAGTCCACTACGGGCTCACCATAGCCCGTGCTACTTGCCCCGCTCCTGTGCCAGGTAAGTCCACTACGGGCTCACCATAGCCCGTGCTACTTGCCCCGCTCCTGTGCCAGGTAAGTCCACTACGGGCTCACCATAGCCCGTGCTACTTGCCCCGCTCCTGTGCCAGGTAAGTCCACTACGGGCTCACCATAGCCCGTGCTACTTGCCCCGCTCCTGTGCCAGGTAAGTCCACTACGGGCTCACCATAGCCCGTGCTACTTGCCCCGCTCCTGTGCCAGGTAAGTCCACTACGGGCTCACCATAGCCCGTGCTACTTGCCCCGTCCTGTGCCAGGTAAGTCCACTACGGGCTCACCATAGCCCGCCCT
>WNGS01139636.1:0-26222 GCA_020271785.1 Procambarus virginalis
AAGGTTATATAGTTTGTTTCAAGAGCTAGTTGTGTGATACTAATAAAAACAGATCCCCATCACGCAAGATCGGTAGTCATACAGGAGCAGGCGACCTGTAGGCCACAATACTAAATTTAGGATGCATAATGAACATATCCTTAAGAATAAAGTGTTAATAATGTAGACACAAATAATACTCTCTTCTGTCATGCGAGAGACTCTTGAGTCATTTATAAATGGTCTTCTTCTAAAAATAATCTTTTTCCTGCCTCTATGCTTCACAGACGCCGCCATGTCGAGTCGTCTCTCCAATAAACCACATTCTTGGCTTTGTTGCGGTAAATCTTCCCTTTTCCAGTAGATACTTAAATACTTAACCTCTTTAATGAACTGGTTTTGACTTAGCTTTGATCTCTCTAGGTACTCGTTCCTGTTTCTTTTGTTACTAGAATTTGTTTTCTTGCCTTTGGTTTCTTGCAGTTTAGTTTAACATTTTCTTATTTATCCCCTATTTCTTATGTCTCTCTTTTTTCTTATTATTCCCCCATTTTCCTTCCCTTATATCTGACCTTTGCTTTACCCGATTGCTCTTTTTCTCTTTATTTTTACATCTCTTTTCTTACATAATCACTTGTTCTTTCCATTCTTCTTATTTTTACCTTACATCGTATCTTTCTTTTATCTTGTTCTTACGTCTCATCTTATTATTTTCATATTTCTCTTTCATTCATCCTACCTTCATCTAACTCTCTTCTCTTATGTTGTGTATCTCTTCCACTCTTTTCATCACACGACTTGACAATGGTCGAGGACGAACAGAAACATCGTCGCTTCTTCATTTTATGTCGTGTCGTGTTGCATCAGTTATGTGATAGTTGTCATCCGGACTGATCTCACTACAGGCAATTTCAGGGTTGAAATTATTATTTCTATTGGTAATGGCAAGATGGTGTTGTATATCGAGTTTTTATTATTATTATTATTATTTTTATTATTATTATTATTATTATTATTATTATTATTATTATTATTATTATTTCTACCACAGATGTTGCCATACATTGCCAATGCTAATCAGCATATATACATTTTCTTCTGTCCTCCATGGACAGGGTGAAAGATCTGTTAAACATATAGTTCAGGGATTTATTGAATAGTCTACCACAGAAGGTGATATCGAGTGAATGGTTACAGAATTTCTTTTTTATTAATACATGAGGTATATCTGCATTAGTGCAGCTACCCTAGACTATATGAAGTGGAGTACAGTGTGTCAAAAAAGCTAACTAGTTGATGCTAAAAAATCCCCATCACACAGGATGGTTAGTCATTCAGAGGCATGTGATAGGCAGTCTGCACTGGCAGACTCTGGAAGCAGTTTTGAGGATATCATCAACACAAGATTGAATAAGGTAGCAGTGGTAATAAAAATCCCCATCACACAGGATGGTTAGTCATACAGAGGCATGTGATAAGCAGTCTGCACTGGCAGACTCCGGATGCATTTTGATGATATCATCAACACAAGAGTGAATAAGGCAGCAGTGGTAATAAAAGTCCCCATCTCGCAGGATGGTTAGTCATACAGGGCCATATGTTTAGTAGCCTGCACTGGCAAATTTTGGGTACACTGTGAGGGTATCTTCAAGAATACGAGAGTGAATAAAGTAATTGCAAAGCTCCAGGTACCTCATGCCAACTGGTCTGAAAGGTCTAATAACTGGGCATTCAGTGATGTAGTCCGGGAGATCGTGCCGTAGTTCCTGCTCACAGAGTTTGCAACTGGAGTGCTCAGGATTGGGAGATCCGTCACCTGCAGCCACCTGCCACAGGTAACGGTAACCCAACCTGATCCTTGCATGGTTACAGAAATATTCAAAAACCCCGAAGAAAGTCTACGGAATTGACTCTGCTGATTTAACTATCGTTTGGTTCGCGTATAAATCATAATTTTATATTGGTGGCATACAATTGTGGTGACAAAGAGATACAAATTCAGCGATGCAACACTACATTGAAAAGTGTACAAAGGTTCGCATGTACATGTATGTTTTCCTTTAGATACGATAAGGTATATTGACGCTGTGGCAGAATTACTTTGTACTAATCATTGCTGGTAATCATTATTTAGGAGGAAAACAACGACCAGTTGAGTCGTATTAAGTGAGAATAGTTTCATCTCACTATTTATTAAAACATGGGAAAAATCCATCTCGTTAACTTTTGACTAAAATCATTTATTGGGAAAAATATTTCGCTCTCGATGCAAGGAGGAAATGCATGGTAATTCGTCGATCATTTCTGCGCTAACAGGCAAGTCCTTGAGTATTAGGGCGTCCAGAGATGGAGTCAATAGTTCGGTCATAGAGGTTGTGTCCTGCGGCTGTCTTGCAAAATATGCTGTGGGAGTCTTTTTTGCGTTATAACTGAAGGAGGAGATTGTCGCTAAGGGTAAACTTTAGTTGGAGACGTGTTCTTGAGGTTATCTTGAGTTGATTTCGGGGCTTTTAGTAGTGTCGACAAGGCCTCCACCCCCAGGAAGCAACCCGTGACAGCTGACTAACTCCGAGGTACCTATTTACTGCAAGGTAACAGGGGCATCAAGGGTGAAAGAAACTCTGCCCATCGTTTCTCGCCGGACCCGGGATCGAACCCGGGACCACAGGATCACGTGTCCAGCGTGCTGTCCGCTCGGCCGGCCGGCCCCCTGGGAATGGCCAATGAAGGCCAATGATATTGACAGCTTGCTCTCGAGAGTAAGGGTGTGTTGAAGACCTGTCGCTGAGCAAGTAGACTTTAGCTGAAGATTTGTCGCCGAGGACAACAGTATTTGAATGATTGTTCTTCGGGACAAAAGGTTATTGAAGACTTTTTTCCATTTGAGCAGAGGTTGCTGAAATGAGAAGTGTTGCCTCAGAAGAGGGATTGCTTGAAAACAGTCTTTGGAAATGCTCAAGCTTAATGCAAAAAAATGTTGGATTGTACATTTTTTTAGTGTGCGAGGAAGGGAGGGGCTGATACTGAGGGCGTCGGGGGGGAAGTGATGACATTGATGACAGGAAAATGGGTGTAAACACTTCTATTACATCATGACGCATCAATAGGGAAACCTTGGAACAATACGGTTTGGCCGAACCCACGTCAGGGAGACCAGAAACGGGAGATCGATCCCACCGTATTGTTACATAACATATTCTCGTTTTACCTTCATTGGCATAGTAACAAACAAAATATAATTGCAATTGGCAGATGATTACTGATGAATCACAGGAAGAGGATCAGAGCGAGCACAGTGGCACTCTAGCGATAAAATTAATTCACCTAGATCGTAATTACATCTGTGATATAATTAGAGGGATTCCTTGAGCCGAGAGAGAACTTAATAACAACACGTAATTAGAAAGAAGACAATAGTGACTGACGTTACCAAAGTCTCGAGAAATATATTTTGCACAAGACATGAGAGACGAGAGACATCAGGTAGTCATGAGAGACGAGAGACATCAGGTAGTCATGAGAGACAAGAGACATCAGGTAATCATGAGAGACATCAGGTAGTCATGAGAGACATCAGGTAGTCATGAGAGACATCAGGTAGTCATGAGAGACATCAGGTAGTCATGAGAGACGAGAGACATCAGGTAGTCATGAGAGACGAGAGACATCAGGTAGTCATGAGAGACATCAGGTAGTCATGAGAGACGAGAGACATCAGATAGTCATGAGAGACGAGAGACATCAGGTAGTCATGAGAGACGAGAGACATCAGGTAGTCATGAGAGACGAGAGACATCAGATAGTCATGAGAGACGAGAGACATCAGGTAGTCATGAGAGACGAGAGACATCAGATAGTCATGAGAGACGAGAGACATCAGGTAGTCATGAGAGACATCAGGTAGTCATGAGAGACGAGAGACATCAGGTAGTCATGAGAGACATCAGGTTAGTCATGAGAGACATCAGGTAGTCATGAGAGACATCAGGTACCATGAGAGACGAGAGACATCAGGTAGTCATGAGAGACATCAGGTAACCATGAGAGATGAGAGATATTAGGTATACAAGAGATTGATTAAATAAAACCCGGTAAACACAGTAAGTGTAACGTTTATTCAACGTTGAAATGACGTTGATTCAACGCTAATAACGTTGCTCTTGGTTAGTGTGCTCAGAAGACATTAAACATCGTCTATTAGTTGCTATTAGTGGCTTTAAGATGGTTGAGATAAGATCTGTCGATGTGCAGACGCACACAATCGACTTGAGAATGGTCCAGGACGGGCCGAAACGTCGTCGTCTCTTCACCTTCTAGTGTGTGGCCTAGTCAACAAATGCAGTCTAATGATCGGCGCTAATGCTACAAAAGCAGACAATTGTAAATGATGTGACAACAAAAGCAGACTTTCGATCGACGGCAATGCTGCAAAAGCAGACTTTCGATCGACGCCAATGCTGCAAAACAGACTATCGGTCGACCCGAATAGTACAAAAAGAGACAATCGACCGACGGTAAATTACATAAAAAAAGTTATCGACCGAAGCTAATTACACGGTAACAGACTATTGATATGGGAGCAATATTTCACACCACATAATACAGTATTTTCAGTCAAAAACAAATCATTACCATTATATGTAAAGATTTGTTGCCCCGCTAGACCTGAGGTAGGTTGAGCTGTGTTGTTTGAGCTTTAGTTACAGTACGAACAGTAAGAGGAATGAATCACTTCTAGAGTTATAGATTGTGACGACGTATGGCCATATAGGAAGTATATGCAATATAGACTACCTGACCCCGGGATAGTCCATATGGCCAGGACTCTGAGATTGAGTCTTGTGATCACTCCAAACACAAGACTCCAGCTCACAGTCCTGGCTCACAATCATGCTATATTAAGGAGAGTTGAGGACCACTTAGAGTTCTCAGGTAGTTAAGGTGAGGGGTCAGCGCTGAGGTACAAAGGCATTTAGAGATAACTACCGCTGAACCGGCGCTTCAACTAGTATCGAGTTTCCCCCCTTCCTCTGCAGCGCTTGTTAAGCAACTTACTCTAAGGGGTCGTTGCTGTTACAGGATTGTGGTATGATTGGTACTAAATTTGTGTTTTCCCTAACTGTGCCTACGTGGAGTGAGATGTAGTTCTTGGGTCCCGCCTCAAAGCTACTGTCCTGATGTCTTTAATCCTCTCTTGACTTTACAAAGTCCAGTCGTACGTATCCTGGAAACTGCGAATTGAAGTGGTTGCCACGACCCAGGCATTTTTTATTTTACACTGAAAGGTAGAGCAGACGGCTTCTGATTCATACCCTATTAGTTTTCCCTGAAATACCATCCATCAGTATCTTATATGATGTGATCATATCTCCTCTGATTTTTATTTTATTTTGCAATATTAAGTTCCCATAACCTATCGTTATACCTCAGCTTTCTTATATCTAAACTTGTCTCGTAGAAATTATGTGGAGTTGTTTTCTATTTTTTCCATATATTTCAAGTGGGATTTGTTCTCTTGAACAAACTCTGTGCTGCATTTTTAGATATGGATTTACGTATTATGAGTAAAATATATTTCTAAATTAATTTTTTTATGTTCGCCAGTTTCTCATATTCTTCTGATCTCAAAGCTGGTTGTGAGTCCAAGCGCAAGTCCTACGTAGTTTTCTCCTGTAACTATCTCCCCTTCATCCTGGTCAGTCCTTCAAGATCTTTCCCAATCCCAAGCATCATCACATTACATTTCCTGGAATTTAACTCTGGTAGCCAATTGCCTGACCAATCATACAATTTGTTTAGGTCATCTGTACTTATCTAGATATACTCACCATAATACTTGCAAAGTAGTGGCTCAAATATTTTGAAAATTAATGGAATAGTTATGGTTTCTTGGTCTTCTTATAGTTGCATTTGAAAATGTGTATAGGATTCAACTACTATATATAAATATTATATTTATTTACAACTCTAATATCCACGTAATTCATCTGATTGTATGATTTGTAAATTATCATTCGAATCTTATTATGTCATTATCATATCCAGTCATTTACTCCTCTGCTTCAATGAGGTGAGGTTCACCTCCCTCTGTCTTCAGAGAACATTTCCTCCTCATCCTTGGAACGATCATTGTTGGACATTTATTGGTCAATAGCTTTCGTGCTTCCTCCTGTAAGGGTTCCATACCGGTGCTGCATTCACCAAACGTTGGAGTCACTTATATTCTTAGAAGTCTCAGAAAGAGCTTTTTTTATGCAAATTCCGTAAAGGCTTTCTACATGTTGGCCAGTTGGCAGTTATTCCTCTTACGTTAACCCGCTGTAATGCGATCCTCTGACTTTAGATTTTTGTGTTATGTCTACTTTAAGGATTTTCTCTACTTTTCTGGTTCTGGGGCCAGATTCACGAAAGCACTTACGCAAGCACTTACGAACCTGTACATCTTTTCTCAATCTTTGGCGACTTTGTTTACAATTATTAAACAGTTAATGAGCTCCGAAGCACCAGGAGGCTGTTTATAACAATAACAACAGTTGAATGGGAAGTTTTCATGCTTGTAAACTGTTTAATAAATGTAACCAAAGCCGTCAAAGATTGAGGAAAGATGGACACGTTCGATAGTGCTTGCGTAAGTGCTTTCGTGAATCTGGCCCCAGGATTCTGCCTCTTCCCCATTCTGTATCGTTTACTAAAGGCGCAGAATAGTCTACTCCTAATGAACTACGTATTTACTAACTCTGCACTCAAAACTGCCCTTAATCAACTGCGTGTAAACATACTGTGCACTCAAACCTGCTCTCGGTGAACTGCGTGTATCCAAACTGTGCACTTAAATAATGGTCAAGTTCGAAACGCATTATTTCACCCCCAAAACAACCAAGCCCATCGCCAGCCCCCCAATTCTGCCATCCAAATGGGCAACAAAACATGCAAATTTTCAGCAAAATTCACTGTCGATTGCCAAGTGAGCTCAATTGCGCAAGGTAAATATCTCGTCTGGGACAGACAATGTGGATATATCCGCTCTGCTCTGTGGTGGGGCATAAAACGTCTAGTGTTTTACACACTCGAAAATTTCGTATTTTAGATATTAAAGGATTTGCAATAATAATGATATTAATAAAGCAATGTTAATATTAACAATATTAATAGGACGATATTATTATTAATAATAATATATATGGCAATATTAACAATAATAATAATTACCAGTACCTATAAGAGACAGTGTTTGTATGTCCAAAGCTGTAGACTAGACGTTAGGGGCTAGCCTCGCCCAAATTTGCGGAAGGAAGAGTCTGGGGGAAGGAACGGACATAGGCCCGTCAGGGTATGCCAAAGTTAAATGCTTTAAGAAATATTACTTATAATAAAGAACCCCCCCCCCCCTTCCGGCCATTTTCATGGAGTCAAGTGTTAAATATGTCGTGTTATTTCCGAGGAGTTGTTACAGAAATGAAAAGGAAAACTGAATGTGGTGAAAAGAAGAAAAAAAGAAGAAAAAATGAAAAGAAAAAAAGAAATCGAAGAGATTCATGTACTGTTTCAGTGCTTATTTTTTTGCGGAATTCAGCAGGGAGAAGAGTGGGCGCTGGAGATAAATAGAGAGATACAGATCGGTAGATATAGATACAAAGAGACAGATAGAGATAGGTAGATACAGATAGAAAGATAGATATAGGTAGAGAGAGATACAGAGAGACAGACAGACTCCGGATAAACCCGGGTACTAGTATAAATCAAATTTATAATATATTAGCAATATATTACTGTAATTTTAACAATAAAGCGTTTTAACGTATTTTAATATAGGAATTTATAATGAAGCAAATAACAATATAGCAATAAAATTAATATGGAGTAAATACAGTGATGAATAGCCAGAATGAACATCAAAAGCTTAATATTATTGACAACTTAAACCTGAATTGATGAACGAATTCTACGAAATCATTTCCGTTGCAGCAATCTGTTGATGCAATTGCTTCCATTAACAAATTCTTGCAGAGCGCAACCTTTTATTTTTTTCTTCCATTTGGAATTGACAATTCATCAGTGATTGAAAGAGAAGAGTAATGCATTTTTATTTCATTTTGTGAAGGTTTAGATGGTCGGGAACAGTCAAACTTTTAACTGGACAAACAGGGTTTTAATGTTAAGGTGAATGCATTAGTTTTGTTTACTTTTATGGGGGATATAAAAAAACATTATTCATTTATTATCTGGTCTTTTTTTTAATCAAAGGTAAATTGGTAAAACATGTAAATCATGAAAGATTTTTTATTGCCCCATAGATAACAGAGATGAGGCATTAACGAAGTTGTTGATGTTGGTGTTTGTGTGTGTGTGTGTACTCACCTATTTGTACTCACCTATCTGTGCTTGCGGGGGGTTGAGCTTTGGCTCTTTGGTCCCGCCTCTCAACTGTCAATCAACTGGTGTACAGATTCCTGAGCCTACTGGACTCTATCATATCTACATTTAGCTCTATCATATCTACATATTTTGTGTGTGTGGGTGTGTGCGCGCTCATCCAATTGGGCTTTAGGGGATTGAGCTTCGGCTCTTTGGTTCTGCCTCTCAACTATTATCCAACTGGTATACCGGTTCCTGAATCTATTGGGCTCTATCACATCTACATTTGTAACTGTCTATATGTGGTGTCTACCTCCACCACATCACTTCCTAATGTATTTCATTTATTAACTACTTCGACACTGAAAGCAATTCTTTCTAATGTCTCTGGGGCTCATTTGGATACTTAGCATCCACATATGTCCCCCTTGTGTGAGTTCCGCCCGTGTTAAATAATCTGCCTTTATCTTCCCTATTAATTCCTTGTGAATGTTTTTTCGCAGTATCCTTCTCTCTCCCGAAACTTCTGTCTTCCAGGGACGTGAGTTGCAATTCAGGCATCCTTTCCTGGTAACCTAAACCTTATTGTTCTATAACTGAGTGGTAAACCCAGTTATAGCTGGGTTTACCACCCAGTAAGCTGGGTGGTAAACCCCTGAACCTTCTTCAGTTTTGTCTTATGCTTGACAAGATTTGGATTCCATACTGGAGCCACATACTTCTGAATTAGTCTGATATATGTGGCATACAAGGATCTAAATGATTTCTTATACAAATATCTAAAGGCAGTTCTGATGTTAGCCAGCCTCGAATAAGCCACTGATTATATCACTTTTATGTGGGCTTTAGTAGACAGGTTCAGTGTGCTATCAACCCATCGTTCTGTTTGTCCGATTCATTGTGACTTTTGTCTCCTATTTGGTACCTTGTACCTAGCCTGCTCCCTCCATCTAGCTTCATTACTTTACAATTACTTTAGTTAAACTCCAGTAGCCATTTGAATGACCATTCCTTCAATTTGTCCAGATCATCGTGTACCCCTCTTGCTACCTTCCCGGTCTTAATCCTCCTTATAATTTTTGCATCATCAGCAAACATTAAGTAGAACGAGTCTATACCTCTGGAAGATTGTTTACGTTTATCAGAAACAGGATAGGTCCAACGACTGAACCCTGTGGGACTCCCCTGGTGACGTCTAGCCACTGAGATCTCACACCTCACAGTGACTCGCTATCTTCTGTGTTTAGATATTCCCTTGTCCACTGGAGTATCCTCGTGGTTATTCCTGCCTAAATCTCTAACTTACTGAGTACCGTCAAAGCTTTCTGGCAACCTAAAAACATGCAGTCTGCCCGCCTTTCTCTTTCTTGTCTAATTTTTGTCACATGGTTATAGAATTCTATTAAACCTGTGATACAAGATTTGCCTTTCCTGAACCCATGTTTGTGGTATGTATAATGTTCTCCTGAAGATGAAGAACATCAAAGTTCTTGATGTTCTACTAGTTTTTTTCTCACAATCTTCTCCATTACCTTGCATGGTATGCAAGTTAGGGGACACTGACTTGTAGTTCAGTACCTGCTATCTATCTGCCTTCTTGTATATCAGAACTACATTAGCTCTCTTCGAAATGTTTGGCAATTCTTCTGTTACCAGTAACATTATAAACTATTGAGAGTGGTAGGCATAGTGCTTCTGTTCACATTTTTAGATTCCACAATGATATTCCGTCTAGACCAACAGCCTTTGGTATATCCAATTCAATCAAATGCTTTCTTATCTCCCTCTGGTAATCTCACATTCCTGCAGTGGCGCCTGGTTAGTTAGTCCCTCTCTTAGTTCATGAACTTCTTCTTGCTCTACTATGGAGACCGTCTGGTATCTATTATTGAGCTCCTCACACACTTCCTTGTCATTTGTAGAGAACCTGTCTGCCCCTATCCACAGTTTCAGTTTTTGTGGGTGTTCTCATCTAATTGTCCTCACCGAATTGGGCTTGCGTGGGTTGAGTTTTGCATCTTTCTTCCCACCTCTTAACCACCAATCAACTAGTGTACTGGGCTCTATCATATGTACTAGGCTCTATCCTGAGCCTACTGGGCTTTACCATATATAAATTTCAAACTGTGAATGATGTCTGCCTCCACATCACAGCGTGTGTGTGAGTATGTGTGTGTAAACTTACATATTTGTGCCTGCAGGATCGAGTATTGACTCATGGATCCCGCCTTTCCAGCCATCGATTGTTTAATGGAATGACTCCTGTTCTATTCCCTATCATATCTAGTTTTAAATTATGAATAGAATTTGCTTCCACAACCTGTTGCTTAAGTTCATTCCATTTTTCCACTACTCTTACGCTAAAAGAAAACTTCTCAACATCTCTGTGACTCATCTGAGTTTTCAGCTTCCACACATGTCCCCTTGTTCTGTTAGTATTCAGTGTGAACATTTCGTCTATGTCCACTCTGTCAATCCCTCTGAGTATTTTATGTGTTCCTACCATATCCCCTCTCTCCCTTCTTTTTCTAGTGTCGTCAGGTTAAGTTCCTAAGTTCCTTCATATCCCATCCCTCGTAATTCTGGGACGAGTCTCGTCGCAAACTTCTGAACCTTTTCCAGTCTCCTATGTGTTTCCTCAGATGGGGACTCCATGATGGCGCGGCATACTCTAAGACTGGCCTCACGTAGACAGTATAAGCGCCCTAAAAGCCTCCTCACTTTTCTCAGTGATGTTCTAACATTTGCCATTGTAGAGTACGCTGCTGGTGTTATCCTGTTTACATGTGCCTCAGGAGTTAGATTAGGTGTTACGTCCACGCCCAGGTCTCTTTCTCGAGTCGTCACAGGTAGGAAGTTCTCCTTCATTGTGTACTGTCCCTTTGGTCTCCTGTCACCCAATCCCATTTCCATAACTTTACATTTGCTCGTGTTGAACTCCAGTAGCCATTTCTCTGACCATCTCTGCAATCTGTTCAAGTTCTCTTGGAGGATCCTGCAATCCTCATCCGACATAACTATTCTGATTAATTTTGCGTCATCCGCGAACATCGACATGTAGGACTCTACTCCTCTAAACATGTCGTTAACGTATGTTAGAAATAGAATTGGTCCCAGCACCGATCCTTGAGGTGCTCCACTCGTTACTGTTCGCCAGTCTGACTTCTCGCCCTTCACCGTAACTCTCTGACTTCTTCCTGTTAGGTAGTTCCTTACCCACGCTAGGGCCTTTCCGCTTACTCCCGCTTGGGGTGTCACACTCACACACTCACCCGTGTGTATTCACTAGTTGTATTCACCTAGTTGTGCTTGCAGGGGTTGAGCGCTGCTCTTTCGGCCCGCCTCTCAACTATCAATCAATCAATTGATATTCCCCCCCCCACACACACAACCCCAGGAAGCAGCCGGTAACAGCTGTCTAACTCCGGGTACCTATTTACTGCTAGGTAACAGTGTGCATCAGGGTGAAAGAAACTCTGCCCATTTGTTTCTGCCAGCGCCGGGATCGAACCCGGACCCTAGGATTACCAGTACAATGCTTGGGTTGTCACAACACACCACCCTGTGTAGTCACCTAGTTGTATTCACCTAGTTATGCTTGTGGGAATGAGCTCTGCTCTTACGGCCCCCATCTCATCGTCAATCAATCAACTGGTACTAACTACTAACTAATGTTGTTCACACACACACACCCACAAACACACACTCACACACGACAACCAGGCAACAAAAATAAGGCAAGAAAGAGAAGGGTGGGCAGACTGCATATTTTGGATTGTCAGAAAGCCTTTGATACAGTGCCACACAAGAGGCTAGTGAAAAAGCTACAGATGCAGGCTGGAGTGAAAGGGAAGGTACTCCGTTGGATACAGGAGTACCTAAGCAACAGGAGACAAAGAGTCAGTGTGAGGGGTGAGGTCTCAGATTGGCGAGACGTTACAAGTGGAGTCCCGCAGGGGTCAGTCCTTGGACCTATACTGTTTCTGATATATGTAAATGATCTCCCAGAGGGTATAGAATCGTTTCTCTCAATGTTTGCCGATGATGCAAAAATTATGAGGAGGATTGAAACTGAGGACGATAGTAGGAGGCTACAAGATGACCTAGACAGACTGAGTGAATGGTCCAAACAATGCTGTTGAGTTCAACCGAGTAAATGCAAAGTAATGAAACTAGGCAGTGGAAACAGGAGGCCAGACACAGGATACAGAATAGGAGATGAAGTACTTAATGAAACGGACAGAGAGAAAGATCTAGGAGTTGATATCACACCAAACCTGTCTCCTGAAGCCCACATAAAAGAATAACGTCTGCGGCATATGCGAGGCTGGCTAACATCAGAACAGCGTTCAGGAACCTGTGTAAGGAATCATTCAGAATCTTGTACACCACATATGTAAGACCAATCCTGGAGTATGCGGCCCCAGCATGGAGCCCGTACCTTGTCAAGCACAAGACGAAGCTGGAAAAAGTCCAAAGGTATGCCACTAGACTAGTCCCAGAACTAAGAGGCATGAGTTACGAGGAAAGGCTGCGGGAAATGCACCTACGACACTGGAAGACAGAAGAGTAAGGGGAGACATGATCACAACCTACAAAATCCTCAGGGGAATCGACCGGGTAAACAAGGATAAACTATTCAACACTGGTGGGACGCGAACAGGGGGACAANTATATATATATATATATATTTTAAATAATTATTCAAAAGCGAGAAACAGCTAGGAATGTTTCAACCATTTCACTGAATGTTTCTGATGCATTTGTCAATGCAGAAAAAAAGTAGAATATGAAATATGTTCATTTAATGTAAAATAATTGTTCAAATGTAATATATCTCCGAGCTATAAATACTATTTACATTGTCAAAAGCCGCTTTGAAATTTCAACAATTTCGCTGATTTACTTTTAAACATTTTCGAAAAAGAAAAGCATATTGGCGGGAGAGGAATCTATGTTAATTCTGTTGTTTTTTTTTTTTTTCCAATTAATTTAATTTTCCCTTCAAGCTTCGTCTTTTAAAAATTATTATTTTGAGTGATGTTGATTGACCAACTTTGTTTAGGTTAAAAGTCTTTTCCCGACTCTCAGAAGAAACTTGTGACGCCAGAAGTGTAATGATGCTCTATGATGCTGAGAGACATGAGAGAGAAGTCTGCATCGTACCTACTGTATCATCTTCGTTAATTATCTGAACTTTACCTGTCGTTGAAGAACACGGTGAAATCACAGTAGCTATATTCGTCTGTGAGAACATTTTGCAGCAGACTCATGAAATCAAACTTGCTCTTTGGAAACCCAATATTCATGTAATGTACCGTAACTCTCTCCTAATCTAACTCGATCTCCTAGCCTAACTCTCTCTTAACCTAACTCTCTCCTAACCTAACTCGTTCCTAAACTAACTCGTACCTAACCTATCTCCTTCCTAACCTAACTCTCTCTTAACCTAACTCTCTCTAACCTTACTCTCTCCTAACCTAGCTCGTTCCTAACTAACTCTCTCCTAACCTAACTCTCTCTTAACCTAACTCTCTCCTAACCTAACTCTCTCTTAACCTAGCTTTCTCCTAACCTAACTTGTTCCTAACCTAGCTCGTTCCTAAGCTAACTCTCTCCTAACCTAACTCTCTCTTAACCTAACTCTCTCTTAACCTAACTCTCTCTTAACCTAGCTCTCTCCTAACCTAACTCGTTCCTAACCTAGCTCGTCCTAACCTAACTCTCTCCTAACCTAACTCTCTCTTAACCTAACTCTCTCTTAACCTAACTCTCTCTTAACTTAACTCTCTCCTAACCTAACACTCGCCTAACCTAACTCGTTTCTAACCAAATTCTCTCTTTACCTAACTCTATCCTAACTAACTCTCTCTTAACCTAACTCCTAACTCTTCTAACCTCTCTCCTATTCTAACTCCTAACCTTACTCTCTCCTAACCTAACTCCTATCTGTCCCCTCTCTAACTCCTAATCTAGCTCATTCCTACTTAACTCTCTCCTAACCTAATTCTCCTAACCTAACTTTTTCCTAACGTAACTCTCGCCTAACCTAATTTTCGACTAACCTAATTCATTCGTAATCTAACTGTCTCCTAACCTTTAACCTAACCTAAACCCATATTTTGATTAGGGGTTATAAAATTCTTCTCTTTCCCAACTTTCACCTAATCTAATCTCACCGAGCCTAATACTAACTTAAGGTACCTTAATCTAGCCTAACTTTACCTAGTCTAACCTTGTTATAGCATAACGTAATATTATTCAAACTAACCTAATCATATTTTGCTTAATCCTAGCCGTAAATGATTGACTTTTTCAGTGGTAATTGTTTTTCAATTAGTGCAACATTTGCACAAATTTATGTGTGATAATAATAATACCAATAATAATAATAATAATAATAATAATAATAATATAATAATATGCCCAAAGACCTAACAAATATATATATATATATATATATATATATATATATATATATATATATATATATATATATATATATATATGTCGTACCTAGTAGCCAGAACGCACTTCTTACCCTACTATGCAAGGCCCGATTTGCCTAATAAGCCAAGTTTTCCTGAATTAATATATTTTCTCAAATTTTTTTCTTATGAAATGATAAAGCTACCCATTTCATTATGTATGAGGTCAATTTTATTTTATTGGAGTTAAAATTAACGTAGATATATGACCGAACCTAACCAACCCTACCTAACCTACCTAACCTATCTTTATAGGTTAGGTTAGGTTCTTTGGGGCACACGTGAGGAACATTCAGGCTTGTTCGCATTTGTGTTCCTCACGTGTGCCCCAAAGAATGAGGTGATTTGGTAAAATGCTATGCCCAAGATAACCATCCGAGTGCCGGCGGTGAGGTGGTTCAAATAGCTCCGGCTATCACCTCATTTTGTCCGGTCGTGATGGTCAAGTGGTTTAAGGCGTCTTGTACATACCAGTTGCGTTGCTCCTGGGAGTATGGGTTCGAGTCACTTCTGGGGTGTGAGTTTTCATTCGCATATAGTCCTGGGGACCATTCAGGCTTGTTCGCATTTGTGTTCCTCACGTGTGCCCCAAAGAATGAGGTGATTTGGTAAAATGCTATGCCCAAGATAACCATCCGAGTGCCGGCGGTGAGGTGGTTCAAATAGCTTCGGCTATCACCTCATTTTGTCCGGTCGTGATGGTCAAGTGGTTTAAGGCGTCTTGTACATACCAGTTGCGTTGCTCCTGGGAGTATGGGTTCGAGTCACTTCTGGGGTGTGAGTTTTCATTCGCATATAGTCCTGGGGACCATTCAGGCTTGTTCGCATTTGTATTCCTCACGTGTGCCCCAAAGAATGAGGTGATTTGGTAAAATGCTATGCCCAAGATAACCATCCGAGTGCCGGCGGTGAGGTGGTTCAAATAGCTTCGGCTATCACCTCATTTTGTCCGGTCGTGATGGTCAAGTGGTTTAAGGCGTCTTGTACATACCAGTTGCGTTGCTCCTGGGAGTATGGGTTCGAGTCACTTCTGGGGTGTGAGTTTTCATTCGCATATAGTCCTGGGGACCATTCAGGCTTGTTCGCATTTGTGTTCCTCACGTGTGCCCCAAAGAATGAGGTGATTTGGTAAAATGCTATGCCCAAGATAACCATCCGAGTGCCGGCGGTGAGGTGGTTCAAATAGCTTCGGCTATCACCTCATTTTGTCCGGTCGTGATGGTCAAGTGGTTTAAGGCGTCTTGTAAATACCAGTTGCGTTGCTCCTGGGAGTATGGGTTCGAGTCACTTCTGGGGTGTGAGTTTTCATTCGCATATAGTCCTGGGGACCATTCAGGCTTGTTCGCATTTGTGTTCCTCACGTGTGCCCCAAAGAATGAGGTGATTTGGTAAAATGCTATGCCCAAGATAACCATCCGAGTGCCGGCGGTGAGGTGGTTCAAATAGCTTCGGCTATCACCTCATTTTGTCCGGTCGTGATGGTCAAGTGGTTTAAGGCGTCTTGTACATACCAGTTGCGTTGCTCCTGGGAGTATGGGTTCGAGTCACTTCTGGGGTGTGAGTTTTCATTCGCATATAGTCCTGGGGACCATTCAGGCTTGTTCGCATATATATATATATAATATTATATATATATATATATAATATATATAATATATAAATATATATATATATATATATATAATCTATATATATATATATATATATATTATATATATATATATTGTACCTAGTAGCCAGAACGTCGTTCTCGGCTACTATGCAAGACCCGATTTGCCTAATAGGGCAAGTTTTCCTGAACTTATATAGTTTTCTAAAAAAAATTCTTATGAAATGATCAAACTGTCCATTTCATTATGTATAACTTAATTGTTTAAATTTGAGTTAAAACTAACATAGATATATGACCGGACCGAACCAACCCTACCTAACCTAACCTAACCTAACCTAACCTATCTTAACCTAACCTAAACTCACACAACTAAGTCAATAAATTATGTTCCTAATATAATAAAATAATAATAATTCCAATAAACTAATTGGAAACAATTTATTGACAATAAAGAAAATCTCTCGGCCTATTAGGCAAATCGGGCCTTGAATAGTAGGCCGAGAATTGCGTTCTGGCTACTAGGTACGAAATATATATATATATATATTAATACCTAGAAGGATATATATATATATATATATATATATATATATATATATATATATATATATATATATATATATATATATATATATACAGAAGTTGCTGTAACAATTTTGACTCGGATATAAAACATTGAATTTTAACGTAAATTTGCAAAGATTCCATGCAACTTAAGTATCCATTTGGAAAGTATCTGACGGGAATACTCTATATAGATGGAGCAAGCTGATGTTAACAGGCTAGGAGAGTCTTCGAAGCAATATGTTTAATGGACCAAGAATATTAGTGAATGGTAAATAGAAAGGAAATAATGGAAAATATAACGCAAGGATGATACAAAAATAGAACGATATGTATAGCAGCCAGAGGGTAAGAGAGAGAGGCCTCTAAACACACAGATGATGTATGTGGGGAGTGCAGGCTTTCTGAAGAGCATAATTGACTGGTGAAGAAAGCTGAGTGGTGAAGATAATTGAGTGGTGAGGATAGATGGTGAGAATAATCGAGGTGTTAAGATAATTAAGTAGTCAGGATTATTGAGTTGTGGATATAGACCTGCATTTATGCAGCTAATCCACCACTACACAAAAGGTTATATAGTTTGTTTCAAGAGCTAGTTGTGTGATACTAATAAAAACAGATCCCCATCACGCAAGATCGGTAGTCATACAGGAGCAGGCGACCTGTAGGCCACAATACTAAATTTTAGGATGCATAATGAACATATCCTTAAGAATAAAGTGTTAATAATGTAGACACAAATAATACTCTCTTCTGTCATGCGAGAGACTCTGAGTCATTTTATAAATTGGTCTTCTTCTAAAAATAATCTTTTTCCTTGCCTCTATTCTTCACAGACGCCGCCATGTCGAGTCGTCTCTCCAATAAACCACATTCTTGGCTTTGTTGCGGTTAAATCTTCCCTTTTCCAGTAGATACTTAAATACTTTAACCTCTTTAATGAACTGGTTTTGACTTAGCTTTGATCTCTCTAGGTACTCGTTCCTGTTTCTTTCGTTACTAGAATTTGTTTTCTTCGCCTTTGGTTTCTTGCAGTTTTTGTTTAACATTTTCTTATTTATCCCCTATTTCTTATGTCTCTCTTTTTTCTTATTTATTCCCCCATTTTCCTTCCCTTATATCTGACCTTTGCTTTACCCGATTGCCCTTTTTCTCTTTATTTTTACATTTTCTCTTTTCTTACATAATCACTTGTTCTTTCCATTCATCTTATTTTTACCTTACATCGTATCTTTCTTTTATCTTGTTCTTACGTTTCATCTTATTATTTTCATCTTTCTCTTTCATTCATCCTACCTTTCATCTAACTCTCTTCTCTTATGTTGTGTATCTCTTCCACTCTTTTCATCACACGACTTGACAATGGTCGAGGACGAACAGAAACGTCGTCGCTTCTTCATTTTATGTCGTGTCGTGTTGCATCAGTTATGTGATAGTTGTCATCCGGACTGATTTCACTACAGGCAATTTCAGGGTTGAAAGTATTATTTCTATTGGTAATGGCAAGATGGTGTTGTATATCGAGTTTTTTATTATTATATTATTATTATTTTATTATTATTATTATTATTATTATTATTATTATTATTTTTTTTACCACAGACGTGGCCATACATTAACATTGCTAATCAGCATATATACATTTTCTTCTGTCCTCCATGGACAGGGTGAAAGATCTGTTAAACATATAGTTCAGGGATTTATTGAATAATCTACCACAGAAGGTGATATCGAGTGAATGGTTACAAATTTTTTTTTTATTATTACATTAGGTACATCTGCATTAGTGCAGCTACCCTAGACTATATGAAGTGGAGGACAGTGTGTCAAAAAAGCTAACTAGTGATGCTAGAAAATCCCCATCACACAGGATGGTTAGTCATTCAGAGGCATGTGAGAGGCAGTCTGCACTGGCAGACTCCGGAAGCATTTTGAGGATATCATCAACACAAGATTGAATAAGGTAGCAGTGGTAATAAAAGTTCCCATCTCGCAGGATGGTTAGTCATACAGGGCCATTGTGTTTAGTAGCCAGCACTGGCAAATTTTGGGTACACTGTGAGGATATCTTCAAGAATACGAGAGTGAATAAAGTAATTGCAAAGCTCCAGGTACCTCATGCCAACTGGTCTGAAAGGTCTAATAACTGGGCATTCAGTGATGTAGTCCGGGAGATCGTGCCGTAGTTCCTGCTCACAGAGTTTGCAACTGAAGTGCTCAGGATTGAGAGATCCGTCACCTGCAGCCACCTGCCACAGGTAACGGCAACCCAACCTGATCCTTGCATGGTTACAGAAATATTCAAAACCCTCGAAGAAAGTCTACGGAATTGACTCTGCTGATTTAACTATCGTTTGGTTCGCGTATAAATCATAATTTTATATTGGTGGCATACAATTGTGGTGACAAAGAGATACAAATTCAGCGATGCAACACTACATTAAAAAGTGTACAAAGGTTCGCATGTACATGTATGTTTTCCTTTAGATACGATAAGGTATATTGACGCTGTGGCAGAATTACTTTGTACTAATCATTGCTGGTAATCATTATTTAGGAGGAAAACAACGACCAGTTGAGTCGTATTAAGTGAGAATAGTTTCATCTTACTATTTATTAAAACATGGGAAAAATCCATCTCGTTAACTTTTGACTAAAATCATTTATTGGGAAAAATATTTCGCTCTCGATGCAAGGAGGAAATGCATGGTAATTCGTCGATCATTTCTGCGCTAATAGGCAAGTCCTTGAGTATTAGGGCGTCCAGAGATGGAGTCAATAGTTCGGTCATAGAGGTTGTGTCCTGCGGCTGTCTTGCAAAATATGCTGTGGGAGTCTTTTTTGCGTTATAACTGAAGGAGGAGATTGTCGCTAAGGGTAAACTTTAGTTGGAGACGTGTTCTTGAGGTTATCTTGAGTTGATTTCGGGGTTTTTAGTAGTGTCGACAAGGCCTCCACCCCCAGGAAGCAACCCGTGACAGCTGACTAACTCCGAGGTACCTATTTACTGCAAGGTAACAGGGGCATCAAGGGTGAAAGAAACTCTGCCCATCGTTTCTCGCCGGACCCGGGATCGAGCCCGGGACCACAGGATCACGTGTCCAGCGTGCTGTCCGCTCGGCCGGCCGGCCCCCTGGGAATGGCCAATGAAGGCCAATGATATTGACAGCTTGCTCTCGAGAGTAAGGGTGTGTTGAAGACCTGTCGCTGAGCAAGTAGACTTTAGCTGAAGATTTGTCGCCGAGGACAACAGTATTTGAATGATTGTTCTTCGGGGCAAAATGTTATTGAAGACTTTTTTCCATTTAAGTAAAGGTTGATGAAATGAGAAGTGTTGCCTCAGAAGAGGGATTGCTTGACAAACAGTCTTTGGAAATGCTCAAGCTTAATGCTAAAAAAATGTTAGATTGTACATTTTTTCAGTGTGCGAGGAAGGGAGGGGCTGATACTGGGCGCGTCGAGGGGGAAGTGATGACATTGATGACAAGGAAAATGGGTGTAAACACTTCTATTACATCATGACGCATCAATAGGGAAACCTTGGAACAATACGGTTTGGCCGAACCCACGTCAGGGAGACCAGAAACGGGAGATCGATCCCACCGTATTGTTACATAACATATTCTCGTTTTACCTTCATTGGCATAGTAACAAACAAACTATAATTGCAATTGGCAGATGATTACTGATGAATCACAGGAAGAGGATCAGAGCGAGCACAGTGGCACTCTAGCGATAAAATTAATTCACCTAGATCGTAATTACATCTGTGATATAATTAGAGGGATTCCTTGAGCCGAGAGAGAACTTAATAACAGCACGTAATTTGGAAGAAGACAATAGTGACTGACGTTACCAAAGTCTCGAGAAATATATTTTGCACAAGACATGAGAGACGAGAGACATCAGGTAGTCATGAGAGACGTGAGACATCAGGTAGTCATGAGAGACGAGAGACATCAGGTAGTCATGAGAGACGAGAGACATCAGATAGTCATGAGAGACGAGAGACATCAGGTAGTCATGAGAGACATCAGGTAGTCATGAGAGACGAGAGACATCAGGTAGTCATGAGAGACGAGAGACATCAGGTAGTCATGAGAGACATCAGATAGTCATGAGAGACATCAGGTAGTCATGAGAGACGAGAGACATCAGGTAGTCATGAGAGACATCAGATAGTCATGAGAGACATCAGGTAGTCATGAGAGACATCAGGTAGTCATGAGAGACATCAGGTAGTCATGAGAGACGAGAGACATCAGGTAGTCATGAGAGACATCAGGTAGTCATGAGAGACGAGAGACATCAGGTAGTCATGAGAGACATCAGGTAGTCATGAGAGACGAGAGACATCAGGTAGTCATGAGAGACGAGAGACATCAGGTAGTCATGAGAGACGAGAGACATCAGGTAGTCATGAGAGACGAGAGACATCAGGTAGTCATGAGAGACATCAGGTAGTCATGAGAGACGAGAGACATCAGGTAGTCATGAGAGACGAGAGACATCAGGTAGTCATGAGAGACATCAGGTAGTCATGAGAGACGAGAGACATCAGGTAGTCATGACAGACGAGAGACATCAGGTAGTCATGAGAGACGAGAGACATCAGATAGTCATGAGAGACATCAGGTAGTCATGAGAGACATCAGGTAGTCATGAGAGACATCAGGTAACCATGAGAGACGAGAGACATCAGGTAGTCATGAGAGACATCAGGTAACCATGAGAGACGAGAGACATCAGGTAGTCATGAGAGACATCAGGTAACCATGAGAGATGAGAGATATTAGGTATACAAGAGATTGATAACATAAAACCCAGTAAACACTGTAAGTGTAACGTTTATTCATCGTTGAAATGACGTTGATTCAACGCTAATAACGTTGCTCTTGGTTAGTGTGCTTCAGAAGACATTAAACATCGTCTATTAGTTGCTATTAGTGGCTTTAAGATGGTTGAGATAAGATCTGTCGATGTGCAGACGCACACAATCGACTTGGGAATGGTCCAGGACGGGCCGAAACGTCGTCGTCTCTTCACCTTCTAGTGTGTGGCCTAGTCAACAAATGCAGTCTAATGATCGGCGCTAATGCTACAAAAGCAGACAATTGTAAATGATGTGACAACAAAAGCAGACTTTCGATCGACGCCAATGCTGCAAAAGCAGACTATCGGTCGACCCGAATAGTACAAAAAGAGACAATCGACCGACGGTAAATTACATAAAAAAAAAGTTATCGACCGAAGCTAATTACACGGTAACAGACTGTTGATATGGGAGCAATATTTCACACCACATAATACAGTATTTTCAGTCAAAAAACAAATCATTACCATTATATGTAAAGATTTGTTGCCCCGCTAGACCTGAGGTAGGTTGAGCTGTGTTGTTTGAGCTTTAGTTACAGTACGAACAGTAAGAGGAATGAATCACTTCTAGAGTTATAGATTGTGACGACGTATGGCCATATAGGAAGTATATGCAATATAGACTACCTGACCCCGGGATAGTCCATATGGCCAGGACTCTGAGATTGAGTCTTGTGATCACTCCAAACACAAGACTCCAGCTCACAGTCCTGGCTCACAATCATGCTATATTAAGGAGAGTTGAGGACCACTTAGAGTTCTCAGGTAGTTAAGGTGAGGGGTCAGCGCTGAGGTACAAAGGCATTTAGAGATAACTACCGCTGAACCGGCGCTTCAACTAGTATCGAGTTTCCCCCTTCCTCTGCAGCGCTTGTTAAGCAACTTACTCTAAGGGGTCGTTGCTGTTACAGGATTGTGGTATGATTGGTACTAAATTTGTGTTTTTCCCTAACTGTGCCTACGTGGAGTGAGATGTAGTTCTTGGGTCCCGCCTCAAAGCTACTGTCCTGATGTCTTTAATCCTCTCTTGACTTTACAAAGTCCAGTCGTACGTATCCTGGAAACTGCGAATTGAAGTGGTTGCCACGACCCAGGCATTTTTTATTTTACACTGAAAGGTAGAGCAGACGGCTTCTGATTCATACCCTATTAGTTTTCCCTGAAATACCATCCATCAGTATCTTATATGATGTGATCATATCTCTTCTGATTTTTATTTTATTTCGCAATATTAAGTTCCCATAACCTATCGTTATACCTCAGCTTTCTTATATCTAAACTTGTCTCGTAGAAATTATGTGGAGTTGTTTTCTATTTTTTCCATATATTTCAAGTGGGGTTTGTTCTCTTGAACAAACTCTGTGCTCTGTGCTCTCTTTAACAAAACTCTGTGCTGCATTTTTTAGATATGGATTTACGTATTATGAGTAAAATTATATTTCTAAATTAACTTTTGTATGTTCGCCAGTTTCTCATATTCTTCTGATCTCAAAGCTGGTTGTGAGTCCAAGCGCAAGTCCTACGTAGTTTTCTCCTGTAACTATCTCCCCTTTATCCTGGTCAGTCCTTCAAGATCTTTCCCAATCCCAAGCATCATCACATTACATTTCCTGGAATTTAACTCTGGTAGCCAATTGCCTGACCAATCATACAATTTGTTGTTTTGTCATCTGTACTTATCTAGATATACTCACCATAATACTTCCAAAGTAGTGGCTCAAATATTTTGAAAATTAATGGAATAATTATGATTTCTTGGTCTTCTTAATAGTTGCATTTGAAAATGTGTATAGGATTCAACTACTACATATAAATAATTATATTTATTTACAACTCTAATATCCACGTAATTCATCTGATTGTATGATTTGTAAATTATCATTCGAATCATATTATGTCATTATCATATCCAGTCAATTACTCCTCTGCTTCAATGTGGTGAGGTTCACCTCCCTCTGACTTCAGAGATCATTTCTTCCTCATCCTAGGAACGATCATTGTTGGACATTTATTGGTCAATAGCTTTCGTGCTTCCTCCTGTAAGGGTTCCATACCGGTGCTGCATTCACCAAAAGTTGGAGTCACTTATATTCTTAGAAGTCTCAGAAAGAGCTTTTTTTATGCAAATTCCGTAGAGGCTTTCTACATGTTGGCCAGTTGGCAGTTATTCCTCTTACGTTAACCCGCTGTAATGCGATCCTCTGACTTTAGATTTTTGTGTTATGTCTACTTTAAGGATTTTCTCTACTTTTCTGGTTCTGGGGCCAGATTCACGAAAGCACTTACGCAAGCACTTACGAACCTGTACATCTTTTCTCAATCTTTGGCGACTTGTTTACATTATTAAACAGTTAATGAGCTCCGAAGCACCAGAGCTGTTTATAACAATAACAACAGTTGAATGGGAAGTTTTCATGCTTGTAAACGTTTAATAAATGTAACCAAGCCGTCAAAGATTGAGGAAAGATGGACACGTTCGATAGTGCTTGCGTAAGTGCTTTCGTGAATCTGGCCCCAGGATTCTGCCTCTTCTCCATACTGTATCGTTTACTAAAGGCGCAGAATAGTCCTCCTAATGAACTACGTATTTTACTAACTCTGCACTCAAAACTGCCCTTAATCAACTGCGTGTAACATACTGTGCACTCAAACCTGCTCTCGTGAACTGCGTGTATCCAACTGTGCACTAAATAATGGTCAAGTTCGAAACGCATTATTTCACCCCCAAAACAACCAAGCTCATCGCCAGCCCCCCCAATTCTGCCATCCAAATGGGCAACAAAACATGCAATTTTCAGCAAAATTCACTGTCGATTGCCAAGTGAGCTCAATTGCGCAAGGTAAATATCTCGTCTGGACAGACAATGTGGATATATCCGCTCTGCTCTGTGGTGGGGCATAAAACGTCTAGTGTTTTAACACACTCGAAAATTTCGTATTTTAGATATTAAAGGAATTTGCAATAAAATGATATAATAAAGCACTGTTAATATTAACAATATAATAGGACGATATTATTATAATAATAATATATATGGCAATATTAACAACTAATAATAATTACCATTACCTATAAGAGAAGTGTTTGTATGTCCAAAGCTGTAGACTAACGTTAGGGGCTAGCCTCGCCCAAATTTGCGGAAGGAAGAGTCTGGGGGAGGAACGACATAGGCCCGTCAGGGTATGCCAAAGTTAAATGCTTTAAGAATATTACTTATAATAAGAACCCCCCCCCCCCTTCCGCCATTTCATGGAGTCAATTGTTAAATATGTCGTGTTATTTCCGAGGAGTTGTTACAGAACTGAAAAGGAAAACTGAATGTGGTGAAAGAAGAAAAAAAAAGAAGAAAAAAAATGAAAAAGACAAGAAAAGAAATCGAAGAGATTCATGTACTGTTTCAGTGCTTATTTTTTTGCGGAATTCAGCAGGGAGAAGAGTGGGCGCTGGAGATAAATAGAGAGATACAGATCGGTAGATATAGATACAAAGAACAGATAGAGATAGGTAGATACAGATAGAAAGATAGATATAGGTAGAGAGAGATACAGAGAGACAGACAGACTCCGATAAAACCCGGTACTAGTATAAATCAAATTTATAATAATATTAGCAATATATTACTGTAATTTTAAACAATAAAGCGTTTTAACGTATTTTAATATAGGAATTTATAATGAAGCAAATAACAATATAGCAATAAAATTATATGAGTAAATACAGTGATGAATAGCCAGAATGAACATCAAAAGCTTAATATTATTGACAACTTAAACCTGAATTGATGAACGATTCTACGAAATCATTTCCGTTGCAGCAATCTGTTGATGCAATTGCTTCCATTAACAAATTCTTGCAGAGCGCAACCTTTTATTTTTTTCTCCATTTGGAATTGACAATCATCAGTGATTGAAAGAGAAAGAGTAATGCATTTTTATTCATTTTTGTGAAGGTTTAGATGGTCGGGAACAGTCAAACTTTTAACTGGACAAACAGGGTTTAATGTTTAAGTGAATGCATTAGTTTGTTTACTTTTATGGGGGATATAAAAAAACATTATTCATTATTATCTGGTCTTTTTTTTTTAATCAAGGGAATTGGTAAAACATGTAAATCATGAAGATTTTTTATTGCCCCATAGATAACAGAGATGAGGCATTAACGAAGTTTTGTTGATGTTGGTGTTTGGGTGTGTGTGTGTATCACCTATTTGTACTCACCTATCTGTGCTTGCGGGGGGTTGAGCTTTGGCTCTTGGTCCGCCTCTCACTGTCAATCAACTGGTGTACAGATTCCTGAGCCTACTGGACTCTATCATATCTACAGTTAGCTCTATCATATCTACATATTT
>WNGS01139649.1:0-12529 GCA_020271785.1 Procambarus virginalis
AGGAGCCTTCATTGGGGAAATAAAGAAACTTACCAAGTCTAATTTAGTTATTGTTAGCAAGGAATTTGTCTAGAATTAAATGCCGCAAATAAAAAGTGGATCTTGTTGAATGAAATACTAACAACAGTGTATCGATGAAGGACTATTGGCAGAGATACTCCTTTATGCCAGCCTAGCCAACAAGAAGTGAGATCATACAGAGAGAGAGTTAGCTCTAGAGATAGCAAGAATAAATTAGAGGAGCAAAGACTCAAAACGGAGGAGGCTAGAATAAGAGGCGACTGCCCCTAGACCTCACCTGCCGGGGATTCAAACCCAGGCATTATGAGAAAAGCATAACTTGCCTGAATTTTCAGAGTCGGATCCTGAAAGGTTTTCAACCATTTTCAGAGATTGGCCCTGTCCATGACCTGGCAAAGGAAGAGTGGGTGAAAATCCTACAGGGAAGACTCAGGGTAAAGCCCAGATATTTTTATAATATGCCTGACAACGAGTGGTTTGAATATGATAAAGTCAGGGAACGAATTTTGAGGGCGTATGAAATACTCCTGAAGCTCACCGCCAAGCTTATCGCAACCTTAGGCCTACACACAACAACGTTCACGGAATTCGCGACTGATCAAAGTAGGCTGTTGATAAATGGATTCGCTCGGCTAAAGCCGAAACATTCGAGGCATTAAGGACCTAGTTTTTTAAGGAACAATTTAGAGATAGTATGCAGACATGGTAGCTCAGTATTTAAGAGGAAGGGTAGAGTTAAATTCTAAAATAGGGGATTTGGCCAAGATGGCAGAAAACTACCAGTTGGCGGGCAAAAGGCCCAATAAAAATAATTTTACCCCACAGAGTAGCAAAACTTATACCCACAGCCAGTCCAGACCAGCTCATTCTAAACCTTTACCTAATGCACCTTCTGTTTCAGACATAACTACCCTGTTAAATTGTCTACCTCCACGACACTAAGAGTGAACCGAAGGGTAATTCGGTTAGTAATGTCTCTTCTCCCCGACGTTTCTGTGTCATTGTAAAAGTTCAACCCACCATATTAGCCGTTGTTGGCAACTGTACCCGAAAAAAGACCCAATGCTCTCGTGTGTAACACAGGGCTTGAGGCCTTCTGAAGGTTTAGGGAGTAAGACTTCCAACCCACAGTGGTTGGACCTGCTTACCCCATTCTTATCGAAAGGGAGACTACTTTTGTCTGAGGGTTCTTCCTGGAGGGACGTGGTGATCTTCCGAGACACCGGTGCCATCCAGACTTTAATTTAGAGAGTGTTTTGCAAGGTGCCAATACTCCGACACTGGAGAGGTGGTACTGGTCGAGGGTGTCACTAGTGATACTCGAGCAGTACCCCTCCGTAAGGTTACCCTGGAATCTGATTTCCACAAGGGTATTTGTACAGTCGGAGTCACTTCGTACCTACCTTTCCCTAATGTTGATGTAATATTGGGTAATGATTTAGCAGGGGATAAGGTAGGGGACTCCAGACTGCCTGTTATGTGGCCTACCCAAAGTTTGCCTGGATTCACCCACCGCAGAGATAATGTTGTGTACCCTGCGTGCGTGGTGACTAGGTCTATGGGACTTAAATGTAAGGGCAGCCCTGTGCTTGCAAGGTGGTAAATCCCAAGGACACGAGGGACCTTCCGAGTGGTGAAAGCCCAGTGGACCTTGCGGACACATTCATGGCCCGACTCGATGACGGGGCCGAGGACATTGTGGAGAGCCTGTCACCCCCGCCTACCGAGAGTAGTGGGGAGGTGGAGGAGAACACTGTTGAGCCTCGGCCAATGGCATCTGACCAAGGCCTGGATGCCTCCTTGAGTGAGTTACAAAAAGCTGACCCCAGTCTTGCAGATTGTCACGAGACAGCCGTCTCTAGGAGGAAATTGTAGACGCAGCAACTGGGTACTACTACAATGATCGGATTTTGATGAGAAAATGGAGACCTCAGAGTGCTCCCTTGTCAAATGAGTGGGAGGTAGTCCACCAGGTTATGTTGCCGACCTGCTATAGAGAAAGAGTTTTGTCAGCTGCCCATGATGATCCTATGGGGGGACATCAAGGCATTAATATTACGTATCACAAAATCTGCAAGTACTTTTTCTGGCCCAAGCTGAAAAGCGATGTGGCAAAATTTGTAATGCATGTATTGCATGTCAACTTGTTGGGAAACCAAACCAGACTCCACCTAAAGCTCCTCTTAAGCCTATTGTCGTGCCGGAGGAACCATTTTCTCATGTGGTAATGGACTGTGTTGGTCCATTACCTAGAACTAAGTCTGGTAATATTTATCTAATTACGATGATGTGTATCACGACTCGTTACCCAGAGGCTTTTGCTGTAAGGAACATCCGAGCAAAGACTGTTGTTGCTCGTATGTTGCAATTTTTTTCCACTTTTGGACTGCCTCGGGTTGTACAGACTGACAATGGTACTAACTTTAAGTCTGATATTTTTGAACAATTTTGTAAGGACCATGGAATAACTCATAAGGTTTCCAGCCCATACCATCCACAGAGTCAGGGGGTCATTGAAAGGTTCCATCTAACTCTGAAGCAGATGTTGAAGACATCGTGCGAGAGTTCCCATACCTTCTGGGACGAGAACTTGCCGTATGTTTTGTTTGCTGCTAGGGAGGGGTTGCAAAGTTCACTGGGTTGTTCTCCTTTTGAGTTAGTCTTTGGCCATAAAGTTCGTGGACCCTTGCAAATGTTACAGGAGAATCTGTTAGGGAACGTAACGTTAACCGAAGGTTCGGCTTTCTTTGCGCAACACCACCAGAGACTCAAGGACTGCAAGGCTGCGGCACTAAAGTATCTTGGGAAGGCCCAAGAGAATATGAAAGAACGGAACGATGCCAAGGCTAAGTTGCGGGTATTTCAGCCCGGTGACCCTGTCCTGGTACTAAAGCCTCGACTGGGGAGCACTATGTCCCACAAGTACGAGGGCCCCTACATTGTGACAGAGAAGACTGGGGACCTCACGTACAAAGTGAGACACTCTGATAAGCGTAAACAGGTAATGCTCGTACACGTGAATCGGCTGAAGAAGTTCCAGGGCCCCAGGCCCATTGCACTAACCAATGTTTCCATTTCCAGTGAGGGAGGGGATGATTGTTCTGGGGACCCAACTAATCTCATTCTCAATAATTCTAGTTCTGTGAATGCTGTGGAGGAGGGACTGTCCCATTTGCAGATGTCCCAACGTGACGAGGTGCAGTCGTTGCTTGACGAATTCTCCAGTCTGTTCGGGGAGGTCCCGACCCAGACTGATGCCATTTACCATGATGTCGAGTTGACGGACTACACCCCCATTCGCCTTCAACCCTATCGGATGAGTCCGGAAAAGAAGGCCATCGTCCGTAAGGAGGTCGACTTCTTGCTCCAGCACGGCCTCATCAGGCCGAGCCAGGGCTCTTGGTGCTCGCCCTGCCTTTTGGTCCCCAAACCAGATGGCTCCTGGCGATTATGCACCGATTATCGGCAGCTCAACAAGGTGACCATAGTGGACGCCTATCCGTTGCCACGTCTCGAGGACTGTATCGACGAAATCGGGAACGCCACGTACGTATCGAAATTCGATCTATCGAGAGGGTACTATCAAATCCCTCTCACTGAACGTGCTAAACAACTAACGGCGTTTGTGACCCCCGAGGGTGTGTTTGAGTATCAAGTGTTACCATTCGGCTTGCGTAATGCCCCTGCCACGTTCCAGAGGCTAATGAACTCTTTGCTCGCTAATGTGCCAAATTGTCGGGCGTATTTAGATGATATTGTGCTCTTTGATATTAATTGGGCTGACCACATAGCTAGGTTACGCCAGTTGTTCACAGTGTTGAAACATGCAAATCTAACTTAAATGCTAAAAAGTGTCATTTTGGCCAAGGCACAGTGACGTACCTCGGTTATGAAGTGGGCCAAGGAAAAGTGTTACCTCGACAAGACAAAATTAGTGCTATTCTGGACTATCCAGTGCTCAGGTCTAAAAAGGACATTCAACGATTTATCGGTATGTGTGCGTACTACCGACGCTTTTGTCAGAACTTTTCCAGTGTGGCCACTCCTCTCACAGATTTGTTGCGGAAGGCCGTTAAATTTAAGTGGTCATCGGACTGTGCAGAGGCATTTAAAAACTTGAAATTGATCTTAGCTTCCGCCCCAGTGCTTGCTAGTCCAAGGTTCGACCGTCCGTTTAAAATTCAAGTTGACGCGTCTGACTCGGGTGCTGGTGCAGTGTTGTTGCAAACTGGGGATGATAAAGTGGAACACCCAGTATATTATTACTCTGTGAAATTTGACAAGGCGCAGCGCAATTATTCGGTGATAGAAAAAGAGGCGTTGGCGCTTGTGCTAACTTGCAAAAAGTTCGAAGTGTACCTCACAGGTAATATAGTGGAAGTGTACACGGACCATAACCCATTAGTTTTCATGAATCAGATGAAGCAGAAAAATAAGCGCATCCTCAGGTGGGCATTGTACCTACAGGACTTTAATCTATCTATTATCCACCTACCGGGCCGGCTCAACGTGATAGCCGACGCTCTGTCCCGCTTGCCTGAGTAACATTCATCTGAGCCGCAGGAAGCCATACCAAATGTCATGCTTTAGTTATTTTTTTTTAGGTTCTCCTGTGACATTAAATATCCCGTGTCCAATTTATTTACTTCCTTTTTTTTTTTTTTTTGTTGTATGTTTTTCTTTCAGAGAATTCCCTTGTAATTTTTTTTGACAGAAATTGTTGTTTGGTTGATTTTCTATTATGTCATGGATGTCCATTTTATTCTGTATACTCTTACAAAAAAATATGACTACTATTCTAGTAGTCACATTTTTTTTTCTCTGAAGGGGGGAGGAGTGTTACGACTCTGGGTTCTTTAGATGGAAACCAGAGGTCAAAATTGAGCTTATTAACGACAATATGGCAGGGCACGCATAGAGAGATGTAGCTGTTTGTAATCATCCCTGCCAGAAGTACGATTATTTGTGTGGCTCACAAAGCATTTAGACTCTTAAACTTGTTGTGGATTAAGTAACATTGTTATAAGTTTAACTACCCGTAGAATGAGGAAAGTAGCAATATGAGGCATAAGGGGAAGATGTTTTAATGTGTATAGCTGTATGATCAATTGGGCTCTTCCCGGCACCACACGCATGCTGCAGGGAGACGCTCTTCTCTGCTGACTGCTGTGCTGTTCGGACGCGCTCTCCTCCTTCCTCTTAATTCTTTATTTCTGTGACTTAGTTGGTTAAGTACTCCATTACTCAGTTTGTATATGTCTGGCATACCTATCGTTATATGTGTAGAGTAGTATACCTGGGGTGTAGTAAGTATATTTAAGTTTTATACCTGTTATGCTAACAGGGGTCCCAGTGTACCACGTGGTCCCCTACCCTAGGCTGACTCTAGTGTGTTATAGTAGAGCTTTACCCTAGCTTGCTTTCAGTGTAAACCTTGTATCCTGTCTATGTGGACCAAGGCTTTTAACGTAAGATTGTGTGGTAAAGTTAGTATTAAATTGTTATTGGTGTGATTGTGTATGGGGGGTGTTAAGGGGTTAATAAATAAGTAAGTTTGAACAGAGTATCCCTTATTCCTGTGTGGGAGTACAATAATCATTTCCTAGACTAACCAGGTTTAGTAGCAAGCATTTATTACTGTGGATATATTATTTGGGGGCCGGGCCTTTTGATTCTCCCATATCTTGATACCTCTATTCTACTTACCCTTACCCCTTAATAGTACCAGTTTCCCCATAGCAACCCACAATTTTTTATAACATCTGTTTGTAGTTTATCAATGTCTCAGAAGTAATTTTCCCATGCTAATTTTTGTATCATGTGCCAAGGATGACACGAAGCTGTGACCTTGTGTTTTGTCTATAGCTGATAGAGAATAAGGAACATCTGGGTGCAGGACTGTACCTTGAGTACAGAGCTTTTAACTGCGATTGGACTCATTTTACTTGATAGGCTGTTACTCTTTGTGTTCTGTTCGACAGGAAATTGAGTATCCAGCGTCCTACTTTACCAGTTATACCCCCTGACCTCATTTTGTGTGCAATCACTCCATGGTCACATTTATCGAATGCTTTGCAAAATCTGTGTACACGACATCAGCATTATGTTTTTTTCCTCTATTCCTCAGTGATTTTGTCATAGTGGTCAAGTAGCTGCGAGAGGCATGATTTTCCTGCTCTAAATCCATGTTGGCCTGGATTGTAGAGGTCATTGGTTCCATGAATCAAGTGACCTGACTCCTGATCACTCTCTCTCTCAATACTTTTATTATGTGGGACGTTAGTGCAACTGTCTATAATTCTTTGCCAATGCTTTAATTGCTACCACCCTTGTGTAGAGGGGCAATGTCTGCTGCTTTAAGCGCATCTGGTATCTCCCCTGTTCCAAGTTCTTCCTCCACACTGAGGTAGATGCTTGCATAAGTGCATGGATACTTGACTGATTACTTAGGAAATTATATGAATGAGAGAACATTAGGTAACTGGTAAGGCAGAGACAGCACCGTGGACAAAGTTAGATTAAGTTAGGTTAGGCTCAGGCACTCAAAGAGTTTTTTAAGTATTGGCATTGGTCGGGTTCAGGTTTTCAGAACTAAAATGAACTAAGTTAAAAAGTTAAGTTAACTAAAGTTAAAAAGTCATGTTAACTAAAGTTAAAAAGTTAAGTTAACTAAAGTTAAGTTAAAGTTAAGCTAAAGTTAGTTAACTAAAGTTAACTAAAGTTAAAAAGTTAATGAACTAAAGTTAAAAAAATTAACTAAAATGAACTAAAGTTAAAAAAATGAACTAAAGTGAACTAAAGTTAAAAAAATGAAGTAAAATGAACTAAAGTTCATTTAGTTAAATGAACTAAACTAACTCACAGGTGGCATACTCAAAGCGATCAACAAGAAACATGCATATTAAAAAACTTAGTGTTATGGTTGTGGTCAGAGAAACAATCTTCGTCCTCATGGTTTTATTCTCCGCCAGTAACAACAACACAACAATCAGGTACATGAAATATGGTTAACAAGATCATAAACAAAAGAGCATCTGCTCCAAACATTCTACCTCCAACATCTGTAGTACTCAATCCCAACATTCCTCCCCTTTTAAATAAACTCTATCCCTACAGGTTAATCTATCAGGCGGTCGTATGACTCTTCCTGATTTTCTCAACTGGGAGTCCTGACCTGTTACTTCTGGGAAACATTCTTCTGAATTACTCCTTGCAGAGTCCATAGGTTGACTGTATCCCCATAACCCTCTGCTGCCCTTGCTCTGCCTCATGGTCACCTGCAGGTGCTGCTATCCCTTCACTATTAGGATGGATATCACTAGTTGCCCCACCCCCACCTGAAGGGTCTTCAAAATTCCCTGTGAACCTTGGCATGAGCTGATCGGCATGCCTTTTCCAATTAATGTTCCCAAACTCTGCACTTGCACAGTGAAGTTCCTGCGGCCCAGGACTTCCCTAATTTTTCCTTCCACCCAGGGTTTTCCACTTCCAAAATTCCTTGCATATACTGCATCCCCCTCATTAAACAACAATTCCTCTCCCTGAGCCAACTGACTGGCCAAGCTAGTTACCGATTTCTCTTTATTGGGATCTGTCTTTACTGCTTCCATGTGCACTTTAAGTGTCTATTAAACAGTAATTCAGAAGGAGATTTACCAGTAGTAGAATGAACAGTTTTTCTTCGATTATATAAAAATCTACAAAGCCTTGTATTAATAGTGCCTTCCGTAAACCGCTTTAAACCCTTCTTTCAAGGATCTCACTGCTCTCTCTGCTAGACCATTTGAAGAGGATTATAGGGGGCAGGTGTTACATGTTTAATACCATTTTTTCTAAAAAAATCCTCCATTTCCACAGAAACAAAATAAGGAGCATTGTCTGAGACAATTATGTCTGGCAATCCAAATTACAAATGTTTTCCTTAGTAATTCACAAGTTACAGATGATGTGGTGGAATTACACACATGCACATCCAGAAATTTGGTGTATGAATCCACCCCCACTAGGTAATATTTATTATCCATAGGTCCCGCATAATCTACATGAAGTCTAGACCAGGGTTTTCCAGTGCATGGCCAAGAAAGTACTGGGGCCAGGGGTTTCTGATAATTCTTAAAGCAAATATGACAATTTTTTGTTACCTCAGCAATATCCTGGTCTATTTTTGGCCCCAAACCCAACTTCTAGCTTCTGCTTTCATAGCATTTATGCCATTATGGCCTACATGCAGCTGTTCCAAAATCTTACATCTCAGTTCCCCAGGCACCATAAGTGGATCGATTTATAGATAGAGCTAGTACATACAATGCCTAAAGCCACTATTACGCAATGCGTTTCGGGCAAGAAAACATTAATATCTAAAACTTAATACTAATTGAACAAAAAGAATAAAATGTTTTGAGACCAGATACAAATAAAGGTACAAAAAAAGGGGGAACATGACTGAAAAGCAGCACAATACAATATGTAGACAAACAGCATTGAATAAAAAAAAAAAAATAAGACATGGGTTGACAATAGAGGGGTAAGGTAGGTTACAGGGAGTTTATCAGGTAGTGTTTAGTTTTAATCTTAACTGGTTGAGAGAGGTACAGTCTTTAACATGGTTGGGAAGGTCATTCCACATTCTGGGTCCCTTGATTTGTAGAGCATTTCTAGTTTGGTTAAGTCGTACTCTTGGAATATCAAAACTGTATTTATTTCTGGTGTGGTGCTCATGGGTTCTGTTACAGCTTTCAATGAAGCTTTTGAGGTCAGGATTGGCATTACAGTTCAGCGTTTTATATATGTATAATACACATGAGAGAATGTGCAGTGACTTAATATCTAACATTGAGAGATTTTGAGTAGGGGTACCGAGTGATGTCTGGGGCCAGAGTTGGATATTGTCCTAATAGCAGCTTTGTGTTGAGTATTAGAGGACGTAAATGATTTTGGTAGTAGAACCCCAAGCACAAATACCATAGTTGAGATTGGATAGATGAGGGAGTAATAGAGAGTCACCAGGGCAGGGCGGGGTACATAATATCTGATCTTAGAAAGAATGCCAACAGTTTTTGAAACTTTTTTTGATATATTTAGAATGTGTCCCTGGAAATTAAGCTTGTGATCAATGAGAACGCCAAGGAATTTGCCATCTAATTTGTTACAAATTTGGGTATTGTTAATCTTGAGATTTATTTGGTTAGAGGATTTATTGCCAAACAGAATATAGAAAGTTTTGTCAATGTTAAGGGTGAGTTTGTTGGCAGTTAGCCAAAGATGGACTTTATTAAGCTCGGTATTTACTGTGGCATTTAGAGCAAGGGGGTCAGGACTGGAGTAAATGAAGGTTGTGTCGTCAGCAAATAGAATTGGTCTAAGGTGTTGGAGGCATTTGGAAGGTCATTAATGTAGATGAGAAAGAGGAGAGGGCCAAGTATATCCTATTCCTATACAAAAGTACATCCTGGTGAATACTAAGGTCAGCCTTCACTGCAGCATACTCTGACAATAACAAATTATCATTCCAACCATATTTGACATTTTTCAACAACAGACTTAATTTGGGATCTCTACCAGTTTGCCTTCCTATAGTCTGGAATGAAATATCCTCAAAAGACATAGCTTCCACCAGGTTAACATACTCCACTGGAATACTGGAATTTAATTCTTCCGTCACAGGCAATCTACTTAATGCATCAGCACTACACATATCCTTGCCTGGCTTAAACTCTAAATCATACTCAAACTGTGAGAGTAATGCCCATCTTGAATTCTAGCTTGGCATTAACTGGAACTTGCTTACCTCTGCCAAACAATCCTAGCAGGGTTTTATGATCTGTTCTAGCAAGAAATTTCCTCCCCAGCAGAAATTACCTCAGTTTCTTTACAGCAAATACTAAAGCTAAAGCTTCTTTATCTAACTGAGAATAATTCTGTTCTGCAGGAGATAACTTCTTGCTAGCAAAATATACTACTTTATCCTGACCATCTACTTCCTGTAATAATACACAACCCACTCCTACTGGGGAAGCATCTACCTCCAGTTTTAATGGGAGTCTACCTGTAAAATTAGTGAGCACTGGAGAATTGATCAATTCCTGCTTAATATTCCTGAATGCATTTTCCTCTCTTGCTGCCCACTTAAATCTAGCCCCCTTTTTCAACAATTCATACAAGGTGCTAATTTTGTTGAAAAGTTCTTCACAAACTTACAAAAATATGTAACCATCCCAACAAAAGACTGTACTTCCCCACTGATGTTGGGGCTGGGGTATCTATTATAGCAGCTACATTTTTGTGAGAAGGAGTAAAGCCCTTACCTGAAATATGGTACCCCAGGTATTCAATGGCCTTGGTCTTCAACGTTGTTTTCCCTTATTAATCTTCACATTGTGCTTTTGCAAAAGATTCAAAACTTGTTCTAATCTAGCATCATGCACTTCCTCATTCTCTCCACATACAATAATGTCATCTAAAAACTAGCCACACCTTCAATGTTAACTAACAACTGGACATGAATCTCTGAAAAATTGCTGGAGACGAGGAGAGTCCAAAAGGAAGTCTTTTATACTTAAATAACCCCTTGTGGGTATTAATCACTAACAATTTCTGGCTCTCCTCCTCTACAGGAATTTGCAAGTAAGCATCCTTCAGGTCAATCTTAGAAAAAATTGCTCCCTTGCAGACCACTGACAATAACTCATCTATCTTAGGTAAAGGGTACTTCTCACAGTGTATGCGGTTGTTCAGTTCCTTGAAGTCTGCACAGATTCTCAAGGATTTCCGGTCTGCCTTCAACACTGGTACAATTGGGGCTGCCCACTCACTATGTGTAATTGGCTCTAAGATGCCTTCTGCCACATGCTTTTCCAGGGCTGATTCTACCATTGCTTGTAATGAAACGGCACTGTTCTTGCCTTGAAAAATTTAGGTGAAACCCCACTTTTCAGGTGAATTTTTGCAACCATGCTATTAATTGGCTTATCTGCCTCCACTGAATATTTATCTAACATTTGTTCGGCACTTTTAATTGTTTTAACTATCGACAATTCATCTAGGCCCGCCAGGAAAATTCCCACTTTTCCCATGAGATCCTTACCACATAGGCTAGGATTATGTGAATCCACTACATAAAAATCTTGAACAATTTCTTTTCCATTATAACCTACTTTTGCCGACACCTTACCATAGACCTTAATCGGTACATTATCATAAGCACTCAAAGATTTTTTACCTGGTTTTACATTCAATTGCAAGGTATCTGCCCAATCTCTAGACAATGTTGACACTGCCGCACCAGTGTCCAGTTCCAAGGGAACTAACTTCCCATTAATTACAAATTCACCACTTGTGACTTCACTGAACATACCTTTTCTTTCACCGAATATAGTCGGTTTTCCTCACCTGCAGCTTCTTCAGACGGTTTACCTTCCTCTACCGCCTTGACTACAGTACCACTACCTCTTCTTCCTGCATTACCTGGTCGTCTCCTCTCCCAGGCCTTGTTGTTCCTGTTCAGAAATTCCCTACACACTCTCTGCAAGTGTCCCTCCTTGTTACAAAAGTTGCATATATATGCACGAAACTTGCACTTGCTACTTATGTGCCTGTATCCACAGTGTTTGCATCTGGTCTGGCCCTGTACGACCATAATTTCCTGAGTAGAAGTCTTACTTCCAAAGCCCTTTCCAGGTTCAATATCTTCTCGAGCACTGTCCATGAAGTCATCGATTGTAAATCCAAATTTTCTGCCACCAGGTTAGGGAAATAATTCTCCTTTTCCACTGCCATGAACAATGGTCCCTAACCCTACCGTCCAACTGTGCTCCGAAGTTGCAGAGGTTAGCCAAAGCCTTCACTCCGCAAATAAATCCTGTACTGATTCGTGCTGCTTTTTCGTCCTCTTCTGGAAATCCATCAAACTCCTGTGATATGATGGTTTCACCACATACTGACGTTTAAGCAGAGCAATCAGGTCTATATAGGTCTTCGTGTGCGGTAGCTCCGGTGCACACAAATTTCCGAGAACACTATATGCTTCAGAGCCCAGTGAAACTAAGAGTACCGCTTTCTTGTTGGCGTCCTCCTTAATCTCCCGGCACTGAAAGTGTGCTTCCAGCAGGCTGAGCCACAGGTCCAACGAGATCTTGGCAGTGTTTAACGGCTCCATTGACATGAGCGGCGTAGTCATTGTCACGGTGGTAGCACACTGTACTCGTATGCGAAGCGTCCACTCGTCCACACGACGTACCCTGCTCTCTCTTGATCCTCACACCATGTCTCGTACCCAGGCTCTCTGCCTGAGATGTTTAATCCTCGTCGCCACTGTTATGGTTGTGGTCAAGAAAACAATCTTCGTCCTCATGGTTTTATTCTCCGCCAGTAACACAACACAACAATATCAGGTACATGAAATATTGTTAACAAGATCATAAACAAAAGAGCATCTGCTCCAAACATTCTACCTCCAACATCTGTAGTACTCAATCTCAACACTTAGGATTGGCCTAGTTACAAAAGAAGT
>WNGS01139659.1:0-13408 GCA_020271785.1 Procambarus virginalis
GTAGGGTTAACGTTCGTTTGATTTGGTTCTTAGAACACTATAACCACCTCTCTCCTTCTCAATTTGGTTTTCGCAAGTGCCGCAGCACAACGGTTGTCCTGGTAAACTTGGAGGTCTATATTCGTACTGCTTTTGCTGCGAAGGCTTCCGTTGTTGCCGTCCTTTTTGACCTAGAAAAGGCTTACGACACTACCTGGCGGAATCAAATTCTGTCTCAACTTCATTCTTTTGGCCTTCGTGGGAACCTCCCTCTCTTCCTCCAGAGCTTCCTCTATCGTCGTTCCTTTCGTGTGCGGCTTGGTACTGCTCTCTCTGCCCCTTATCGGCAGTATGAGGGTGTACCCCAGGGTAGTGTTCTGAGCACTACTCTTTTCCTAGTTGCCCTCAACGGTCTTCTTTCTTCTCTTCCTTCTGGTGTCTTCTCTGCTCTGTATGTTGATGATCTTGCCCTTTGCTGTCAGGGTGATGATTCACCTCTCCTTCAACGGCGGCTTCAACTTGCGATTGATGCCGTGTCGTCGTGGGCCACCAATCATGGCTTCAAGTTCTCTGCATCTAAGACTTGTGCTATGACCTTTACTCGGAAGCATGTTGTTCTTCGTCCCTCTTTGTCGCTTTATGGTCATCCCCATTGTGTACAGGGATTCCGCAAAGCTCTTGGGGTTAGTCTTTGACACTCGTTTGTCTTGGTCAGCCCATATCTATTGCCTCCGAGTTGAGTGCTCTAAGGCCCTTAACCTCCTTAAGGTTTTGTCCCATACTTCTTGGGGAGCAGATAGACGCACGCTCCTATATTTGCACTCCTCTCTCGTCCTGTCTAAACTCGATTATGGTTGCCCTGCTTACTCTTCTGCTTCTCCTTCTACTCTTCGCCGTCTTGATGCTTTGCACCATACTGGGGTTGCGTCTCAGCTCTGGTGCCTTTCGTTCGACTCCCGCCCTCAGTTTGTATGTTGACACTGGCTTTCTCTCTCTCCAGGACCGCCGTGACCGCTACTGTCTTCGCTATCTTGCGCGGTCCTTACCGCATCCTTCCTCTCGCCTCTGTCGTGCTTTGACTTTTTCTCCTCCTGTAGCTCCTGTTCCTCTTCATTGTCTCCCACTTTCTGTCCGGTTATCTCGCTTGCAGGGTTCTCTTTCTGTTCGTCTTTCTAATGTTTCTCCTCGTATTGTTCCTTCTTGCCTCCGTGGAGAGTCCCCCTTCCCAAGTTTTGTACGTCCTTGACTTGTATTACTAAAGCCTTTACCCCTCCTTCAGTTCTGAAAAGCCTCTTCCTTGAGCACTTTTCTTCGCACTCCCGCTCTATTTCCATCTTTACCGATGGGTCTAAGTCTGCGGACGGTGTGGGCTACTCTGTTGTTTTTCCTGACCGTACTTATATGTGTCGCCTCCCTTCGGAGGCTAGGGTCTTTACGGCGGAACTTTATGCTATTCTCTATGCTCTCCGTCTCTTGCTTTCTCATTCTCATTCCTCCTTTGTGGTTGTCGTTGACTCACGTAGTGCCCTAATGGCTCTTGGGTCCATTAATCCTGTCCACCCAGTGGTCATCGAGATTCAGCAATGGCTGTTTTCTTATTTCTAGCAAGTTTAAATCGGTAGTTTTGCTGGGTTCCCAGCCATATTGGGGTTTCTTTGAATGAGCGTGCAGATGCTGCCGCTAAGGATGCCATCCGTTCTTGTCCCATCTCCCGTAAGGGTCTTCCTTATTCTGACTTTAATCCGGTTATTCATTCCTCTATCCTTGCCCGGTGGCAGAGTTGTTGGTCCACTGTGGTTGGTAACAAACTGCGTACTCTCAAACGTAGTGTGTGTCCCCGTGGCCTTCCTCCTACCACCGTAATCGGCGGTGGGAAACTGCTTTAGCACGGCTGCGGGTTGGCCATACTCGCTTAACCCACGGTCACTTAATGGAGCGCCGCCCTGCTCCTTGTTGTCCGAATTGCGTTGTCCCTCTTACGGTTATGCATATCCTTGTTGAATGTCCTGCCTTCCAGGACGAGCGTGTGTCTTGCTTTCCGACCGTCCCTCGCGTTCACTTGTTCCTCGATAGAATTCTAGGTGAATCGGATACTTTTGATATCGTTCGCCTTATGCGTTTTTGTTCTGTATTGGCTTTCTTAGTAATATTTAGCGCCATCTGATTATTTCGCACTTGATGGTGCTACATAGCCTTCCCGGTTTGGTGCCTTCTTTGATAATTACATACATTCACACCGTAAATTGACGACTTGCGTTTATATTGATAACTGTACCCGGCCACAAATTACTGTGGCTCGGCAACTCTTGTGCGTTGCTGAGCCACAGCAACTTTCCCGTCACCCAGTTCTCCACGCCTTTCGTCCTCGTCCCCCCCCCCCCCCACGCCCCCCATCCACGTCTTTTCCTCTATTCCCCACTCCCTCGTCAGATGCATTCCCAAATGATCTGATGTTCTCATTAGTAAATTGTGATCATCAAATTATCTTATGTTCCTATCAATGTAAAAAGTTAAAAAAAAAATATACCACTGAAAAATAAAGAAATCAACGGTATGGTAAAATCGGCTCAATTTAAATGCAAAGTCACACAAAATAATTGATTTATCTTTTTGATCAAATCTATAAATTAAATTTGTCAATGAAATTTCAGGCATTGAAATGGAATCTTAACATATTTAGTTGAGCTTTTGGTACTCTTTATGTGCAACAGATGGCGTTGTTTTGAAAGCGTTTTTAACCAGTCGCAGGTGTAGAATCTATATAGTACATACATAAAAACACACGTATTCAAATAGACCGTTGTCAAAATTTCAAAGCAATCGGTAAAGAAGTTTCAAAAATATCCCTCTCGTGAAAGGTTTTCAAAAACATGTCTTCTTTTTTTACGGTCAGACGTGACGTCTATGTAGTATATACATAAACTACTCTGATGCAAATGGAACGTTGTGTGAAAATTTCAAAGCAATCGGTGAGCTTTCGGAGGTCAGCGATTTTGAACAAACGAACGTTTCCATTTTTATTTAGACCTAATAAATACTACTCATTACAGATGACTGCCATAATATTTCTGGTGATGGTGGCGGCAGTGATGCCATCCTGCGCCCAGTACTTCATCAGGAACGACGCTGCTCCTGCCATCTTGGGAGTCACTGTTGACAGGCCATTCGTTACCTCAACTGGAAACCTCTTGGTATCTGAAGGCGGCCCCACCCAACCTCCTCAACCCCAGCAACCCTTCCCACAACTACCAGCCCAACAACCTGTGTTTGTTCAGCCACAACTACCAAGCCAGCCTCAGGCCTTCATTCCTCAGCCTCAACAAGTATCTCCACTATTGCCTCCCTTTACCTTCCGTCCAACGTCATCTTTATGCAACCATGCTGCTAAACCCCTGGTAAGATGAGTTATTTTCCTTCCATATGGCAATTTTTAAGGTTAATTGGTAATGAGCCTTCACATGTGTATTCTAACTTGTCAGGTTGACGAGATAGAGGACGGCAGAGCGTATCACTTCTCATGGTGTCACGACTCTGGTAGACTCTACACTTGGGAGCAAGCAACCTATTACTGCTCTGGCCTTGGCAACGGCTTCCAGGCTGTCAGTATTGAAAGTCACAGGAAGCAAGAGTTAATTTCCAGGTTCATGAATGCACGTAAGTTGACAAGTTGGTCTTGGTGTTTAACTTGACCTTGAGTGACAAACTTGGCCGTAATGAAGTGATATATTTCAGACTACATCAGCGACATCTGGACGAGCGGCAACAAACTTAACTCGAGGTCTTGGTCGTGGTTATCTGGCACTTCCTCTCGCTACTCTAACTGGTCTAGTACCGGCAGGTGAGAACTGGTTTGTTGACGTAAAACAACACTTGGTATTGACTGGTAATGATCATGGCATTGACTACCACTTGTCTTCCCCAGGCGAGGACTGCCACACCAGACAACGATGAAGGCAACGAGGACTGTCTAGCGGTGCTAAACAACCAGTATAACGATGGTGTCACTTGGCACGACTCCTCCTGTTTCCACCTGAGGCGCGTCATATGTGAGGCTCCACGCTTCTACACTCAATAGTTATTTTCGCTCAATTTTTCTCATTGTAATATTAAGTAATGGCAGTAAGCTTTTAACCTTGCTGATTATTTTCTTGTTGAGTAAAAATTTGTGTAATTTATTCCACGTAGAAATATAAATGCTAAAACTATCTGTTTTCGTCGTCTGAACACCATCCCTTTCTGGCTCGTCATCGTGAGGAGGTTTGGTAGGTGGCTGCTACAGTGATGCTCCATGGGGTCAGTCCTGTTCTTGTGTGCCTGCTGCTGTCTTCACCAATTTTGCAAGAAATGCTTTCCTTAGTTTTTTTTTTTTTTTTTTTTTTTTTTTTTTTTTTTTTTTTTTTTTCCTCTCCCCCAAACCCGTCAACAATCCTCCTTTCCAATTGGTATTTCCTGCCGACCTTTTGCCATTCTTTTTTTTTTTTTTTTTTTTTTTTTTTTACATGCAAATTAAATACAATAAAAAACACAGTACAAAACACAGAACAAAAGAGAAAACCCATCAGCCAGAAGGGCCGACAGCACAGCATAACAAACTCAAAAATGTATTGAAAATACAGGCCAAATGGTAAACATGTGCAGCACAAAGTATAAACAAAAGCATTACAAGGATAAACAGATGCAAAACTAACACCGGCCTGAAGGACCGAGACCCAAAATACTCAATACACAAAATAAGCAGAGAGGAACAAGAAAATATAAACATAATAATTGAAGAACAGAGAGCGAACATCATAGCCAGAAGGGCACATAATACAACAAATGAAAGAAACATAGATCATGAAAAGGCATAGCCAAAAGAGCACACATACAACAATTTAAAGAACATAGATCATGAAAAGGCATAGCTAAAATAACAGGGACATTTAGAAAACAGCGGCCGGAAGGGCACACAATATACATCACATAACAAACCTCACATAACAGACTAAAATCCAAAACACACCCGACAACCACAGCACCCAGATTATCAGGACTGCGCATACTTTTCCGGCCACTCTGCAGCCGGAAAAAAGAGTGCAATACGCCTCCCATATCGCCATAATAGCTTCCGTAATAGGGGGACGAAGGGTCGTCCGAGGATCGGGCATCGAAATCGGCACACCACTAACAAATACCCTATACGCTGGAACCCAGACAGTCGTGGGGCACCACGGAACAGGTTCCACTCGGTCATGATAGGAAATTTTACAGTGTTGGACGTCGCATGATACGCCTCGCCGTTGGCTAAGATGAACGGGACAGGCTCCTCCTTCTTGGCGCAAACAACGGGCAGCGCACTCGTAACCGCGGCAGCCTCACAGGGCTTCGCAGCAACCACCGGACGGGACACCCGTGGGGGCTCCTCTCCCCGAACATCCTTCCTCAGAACCAACACGAGGTCCCGACCTGCACCAGCACCCTCTTCACCAACATCTGGAGGTGCAACCACCCCCCACTGCGGGGAACCGCCGACAGAAGCCACAGGAGGCGAATCATATACACAACCCTTGGCATCAGCAGATACATGGACGTCAGCGTCCACTACCTCAATTCCCGAGAACCCATCAGCGCCAGAATCCACCACATCAGCCCATGCAGTAGACGAACGCCTGGACCGCTTGGGCACCGGGCGCACATCTTCGGAACCGGAAGCGGACCCAGACCCACGGGCATCACAAGCCGCGCGTACTCGTCTCACGACCGCAGCAGCCTCAACCGCAGGGGAACCGGACCACACACAACCGGGGACCCCACAGCCACTTCAGCATCTGTGATCCGAGTCGAGGAGACAGGGCCAGGCGCAGCATCTGAAGACAGGTGAACATGCGATGAGGAGGGCGCAGCACAATGGGCCACTGGAGCAGCAGGGACAGGCACACTAACAGGATCAGGAGAACCCACCGATATCATCGCAACAGCCTGAGGAGGGCCGGCGACATCCGGGGAAACGTCAGGGGACGCCGGGGGAGCCTCAACAACGAGCCGGTCGGTCTCCGCATCCCCGAAGTCCTCGTCCAGGGGAAGCGGAGGGAAATCTTCTTCCCGAAAGAGGTTGACAGGTGCAACCGGATCCGCCTCGCACCCGGCAGCCTGATGCCCCATCAAGCCACACCGGAAACAGGTCCTAGGCTGCCGGGCATAGTACACCCGGATGTAGCATCCCAGAAGCCGGACCGAAGATGGAATGTCCGACCGCAGACGCATACCCAAGGTGCGAATGTTAGTCCGCCTCCCGGCATACCTCCCTGAGGATATCGTGTTTACCCTCACACTGATGACGGGCCCAAATCGCTGGAAATAACGCCGCAGAAGATCCTCGGGAAACTCCAGTGGCGCCCCATGCACACTGACATAGGTCAGCGCACCACTCCGGTCTGATATGGAGACTGAGCCGGTACCTCCCGGCAATGACAGCGAGCGCCCCTCGTAACGACTGAGGAAGGCACGGTACACCCCTCCGTCGCCAGCTTGATGACAACACGATGAGCAGTCACCAGCTCAATCCCGTCGACATCTAGCACCGGGATATGCAGCATATCGCACAGCACCTCCGCTACCTCTGGATACCCAGCACGTCCAGAGAATTCCAGGCCTACTGAGTTCACTCGCTTAATTGCTGGTAGGGGACCACCCATGGTGAACCCAACACCTGCCACGTCTGCACTCCGCCAGGCAGGCAACAACACTGGGGGGTGGGGGGGCAGCTACGCCCCGCCACCTGGCGATCAAACGGCTGACTACCCTAGCAGTCACGGAGGGACACGTCCGCACTCCACGGCTGCTCAGGGTCAACTCCCGCCTCGGGTCATGTACTCCATCCCCTATGGTGGGCCCCATGTTGGGGCTTACCATACAATGCACTAAAACTTGGAGTTGGAACTTTCAAGGTTTTTTATTTCGCATAATTTCTGAGCAGCCTTACATTTTCTGCAGCAACTTTGATTAGACCACATCCAGATAGTTACCTAATAGGCCCCAAGGCTTCACAATAACATCCCTCTATTACGATTTTTAATATTTAGACATTAGTTGGTTATGTTGTCTTCTACTGCAATTAGTGTTTTGGTTCACCTATTGCAAAACTGAAAGTAATTGGTTTTGTAGTAGTAAATTGTTGACGTCCATATTCGTCAGCTTCAGTTGGTACACAAATGTTGTATTGCACCCCAGACAGTTTAGCATGGCCGTTGACGATGTGCCGTCGTGCTTCAGTGCTTAGCGTTACTGTTCTGCCTCCGTGGCCAAACATAGCGGGCTGGATACTAGTATAGCTACTCGTGTCATAAGACACTGCGCCCAGTGGATTTGTCAGATAGTTCTGAATTGTCAGATAATGACATTTATATGGGATAAATCTCCACACTGACCGGTTTACATACTCGAGCCAGTAGACACAATTTGTATTTCATATACACCTACATGTGATTGTGTATACCATAGACATTCACGTCACACTAGTCTGTGCCCACCCACAGTTATTTTGACGTCAATACAGATGCTTCACACAGCTTGCTTCCCTCGCCTAGCTGGCGCTATGGGACAACACAGCTGATAACAGATTTATCAGCCCCGAGACATGTAGCTACTAATATATAAGAAAAATGTAAATGTTCGTTTTTAAAATCTCGGTTCTTCACCGATTGCTTTGAAATTTTCAAAATGTTTCATCTGCATCCGAGTGGGGTTTTATAAACATAATATATTGATGTCAGGTCTGTGACGGAAAAAAGTTTTATTTTAACTTTTTTCATGAAATCTTCGAATCATCTTTACCGATTGCTTTGAAATTTTGACACCGTTGCATTTTGAATAGGCGCATGTTTTTATATACCTACTATATACAAGGCTCACCTGTGACAGGAAAATGCCCCCTCTGTTCAACGTAAGGGCAATATGCTGTAATCTCTCGGTTCTTCACTGATTGCTTTGAAATAGACACAACGTTCCATTCGAATGTCAGTGTTTTTATATGCCTGCTACATACATGACACCTTGTACAGGTACAAACCTTTTTTTTTTTTAAACGGCATCCTCTGTTGCACGTAATTGCAACACACCCGCTATACTAAATGTTATGAATTCCATTTCATTGAGATTGCATTGATAAATCAAAATCTATGAAAATTCATTTTGATTTATTGTGACATTGCGTTGGAATAGAGCTTTGTTTACCATACCGTTCATTTCGTGAGCAGTTTTTTCATTTTTTCATTTAGTTTAATTCTTTCAGATGTGAACATCAGATCATTTGATTTAAATTTTCTTATGGGAAATCGGATAATTTGGAAATGCATCGGACGAGGGAGTGGGGAATGGTGAGGACAGTGAAGTTTGGGATGGTGGGGACGGGGGAATAGAGAATGGTGGGAAGAACAAGTGGACAGGCGAGTAAGGAATGGTGCAGGGGAAGAGGGCACAGGGGACAGGGAATGGTGGAGAGGACTGGAAGACTGGGAAAGTTGCTGTACCTCAGCAGCGCAGATGCGTAGCAGAGCCACAGCAACGCGTGGCCGGGTACAGCTGGTTACATAATGAGTACTCAAGTTACCAGTTTCCACATTCGTCCACATATACTCCCGCTCCTAGATTGCAGCAGCTGATAACCCAACATGCTCCCATGTGCATTGACTACGTGTGGCCCCAGGGTGTGGCCAGAGTGGTGCGAGGCAGTCTAGGTGCCGCGCACAGGGTTGAGGCGGCATGTGTTGCCCGCAGGTATACACAACGGAACCTGGGAATGCGAACCACCACCCCACAAACCACAAGTATATGGACTCGTACACAGGGCATGCTGGTGTGGGCATAATGGCGACGTGGGAGAGAAGAATTCAATGTCCCAACACGGACTCGTAATTTCCCAAAAATCACAATCCGGGACCTCTTCTAACACTTGGACCCCCTTCCCAATCCTACTTCCTGCCAAACATCTTGGTCAATATCACCGATAACATCAGATGTGAACCACATCCGATACACAACGAGGCTGCCTCGTGCCTCACCCGAACAAGTGTTCCTTATATAGTCTTTTCTCACTCAAATTTATTGCTAATCGGCCTACGATCACGCAAATTGGATCCAGGCACTATCCACGATAGCAGGGTCACTGTGGTGATGAGGGAATAGTGATAACACCGCGATAATAGGGGTGGCGGCGACCGAGGCACGGCTGCCACCACCAAACACATTTTACTCTAAACGCCGGTCCTAGACTGCCTTTTGGTGGCCTAAGGGGCTCAATAGGACGCCCATTCCCCTCCCCCTCCTTTGCCTTGGCCAATCGGAGCAAAGTAGGCAAGGCACTGCCAACCATGGACGTTTCTGACCAAAACGTCAGACGAGGCAGACATTCCTCGACTAATGAAGTCCTTGGCCTGGTGGCGTCTCGTGACGTCACACAGGGTGGAGGAGGATAACGTCACACCCCACAGGATTGGGGAGGCGACGCTCACGCCCCTGCCCCCCCTGGACCCCTCCCCCTCCAACCCCGCTGAAACCGTTGGCTGCCAGTTTAAAGTATCTCCCTCCCTACATATTTCTCGATAAAACGTGTTAAATTTTGTAACACTTTCCACAGAGCAGTCAGACTTTACTTGTAGTCTAAATACAGCCCTCACTTTGGGGCTTGTGCAGACGTCACATACGGGCATGTAGTGTGAGAACTTCTTGTCTGTAGTGCGCTAGAGCGCAGCACACACTAGTCTAATCTAGAAAAATTAGCAGAGGAAATTCTCATTCCCTCACACTTGGTACAGTGTTGCCGAGGAATATTGTGATGTTCATAGCATTTTCTACGGAAAGCATTCGGCCAACAAACTCAAGATGGGTTGATGGGGGGTATGATTTGCACTTCAAATGGTGGCAGAATCTTGCAAGTCTGTTAAATATCATCCTCGGACCTGTTCTGTATTCCCTTCTATATTGGAAGGAAAGCGGGTAAATGTTATAAGTAGGAGAATCCAGCTTGTGTGTGTACGTACTCGCCTAGTTGTGCTTGCAGGAGTTTAGCTTTAGCTCTTTGGTTCCCTCATTCCTCTATCCTTGCCTGTTAGCAGGGTTGTTGGTCTCCTGTTGGTAACAAACTGCATACCCTTAAGCGTTGTCCCCGTGGCCTTCCTCCTACCACCGTAACCGGTGGTAGGAAACGGCTCTAGCCCGGTTGGGTCTTGGCCATACTCGCTTAACTCACGGTCACTTAATGGAGCGCCGCTCAGCTCCTTATTGTCCAAATTGCGTTATCCCTACTACCGTCGTGCATATCCTTGTTGAATGTCCTGATTTCTGGGACAAGCGTGTCTTGCTTTCCGACCGCCCCTCGCGGTCACTTGTCCCTAGTTACAATTCTTGGCGAATCGGATAATTTTGATATCATTCGCCTTGCAAGTTTCTGTTCTCGTATTGGCATCCTTGGTGATATTTAGCGCCCTCTGATTATTCCGCACATTTGATGGTGCTACATAGCCTTCCCGTTTTGGTGCCTTCTTTTTGATAATTACATCTACGTGAAGTGCAGTTCTCTTGGCCTTTCCTCGTAACATATGCCTCTTTGTTCTGGGACTAACCTAGTGGCATACCTCCAGAACTTTTTCCATCTTCGTCTTGTGCATGACAAGGGACGGGCTCCATGCTGGGGCCGCATACTCGGTGTTCAGGTTTGGGTGTTGTGCAGTGGTGTAGGTGGGTACCTTATGTGTTGGGACAAGTGGGATCAGGCTGCTCTAGCCAGTTACCGTAAGAAGTTTGTATTGGCAACACGTGCTAGTACTGTTTTTTCTTGACAGCTTAGTTGCAGTTCTCCTTGGTAGTAATGTAATAGTGTGCAATGTTGAGGTCTGCAATAACTCCTAGTGTCTTCTAGAAATTTTCAATTCTAAATAATTATCAAATATTAATGTGTTGTTAACATAATTGCTTCAGTATCGGAAATAACTTGGTTCCATATAGCTTATTATACAATTATATTTTGGAGATAACTATATATTGCAAAATTTAAAGGCTTAACCATTTGTTTACACATGTAAAACATTGAGTTAATTGTAATTCGTATTTACAGTGTTGTACTGTCCCTACTGGCCTAACTTGATGATGGCCTGGGGGCAAAAGGATGAGTCTTTTATGCACTTTGTGTTTTATGAAGACTTTAAAGCCGACATAAAGAAGGAACTTGGAACACTGAATGAGTTCTTGGGTACCAAACTCTCCCAACAGCAACTTGATAATGTAAGTGTCATGATTACTCCTATTAATGATTTCACATTTCGAAATTAACTCACGGTTTAACGAGGTAGCTCACGGTATTAGGGATGCTGTCCTAAGTTGACTGTCAGAACTAGTCTGACGTAAATACTTTATCCCATTTACTCAGTGGTGGGAGGGGGAGGGAGGTGTTGCCCCAGGGCTGTTCTGGGACCTCTATTGAGCAGTGTAACATTTTTTATGGGGACATTGATAAATCATTATTTGCTAATGTTCAAACTATACAAATCGGGCAGAACATGAATTGTTAACACAAAGGCCAAAAGACTACCTAAGGTTTTAAGAACTTAGGGAAGAGTGGCAGATGGAATTTATACCTTGAAGAAAAAACAAATGGAGGGTTGGTGATAAATACCAGTTGCTCATTGGAGCTTTGAAAGTGTATCGACGATTAAAATAATTACATATTTAGTTACAGATTAAAGTGATGTGATGGAAGTATGTGAATGATGGAATGGGGTATAGTAATGAACCTCGTATGAATATAATGTACAATATACTGCACATTACTCATTGGCTTGGTTTAGAATCCAGAGAGAACTGGGTAAAACACTGCCCGCGTCGTGTGTTTTTTCGGTCGGTCACGGCTGTCTAACTTCCAGGTACTATTTACTGCTAGGCTTGCAGGTCATCAGGGTGGAAAAACTCTGCCTGTTTCTGCCATTGCCTGGAATAAATCCCAGTTCCCTAAGACCAGAGTGCTGTCCACTCGGGTGTCTAGGCCCCATGGGATGGGGAAGGGGGGGTGGGGGTTGTCGTGGTGTATGTATGTATTCACCTAGTTGTCCATGCGGGGGTTGAGCCCTGCTCTTTTGCCCGCCTGTAAACTGTCAACAAATCCACTGTTACTACTACCTTTTTTTTTTTTTTTACTTTACACGCCACACAGGAAGCAGCCCGTAGCACCTGTCTAACTCCCAGGTACCTATTCACTGCTAGATAACAGGGGCATCGGGGTGAAGGAAACTGCCCATTGTTTCTCGCTGGCGCGGGGAATCGAACCCAGGACCACGGGATCATGCATCCAGCGTGCTGTCCAGTCAGCCACCGACCCCACACATCATTGTGTGTGAGGTTGGGGGTGTGGGGAGGGAGTGTTTGAACCTATTGTGGTAATAATATTGGTTCCTTTCGCCAGGTTGCTGAACACTGTTCTTTCTCCTCGATGAAAGCTCGAAGTGAAAAGATGCTGCAAATTATCACCAAGGTGCCCAGAAGAGCGAAGGAGACTTCTTCAGGAAAGGTGTGTGGAAATAGTTAAGATTCTAATTGGCAAGTCATCTGTAATACTTAAGAATTGTTGCTGGAGCTTTTCAATTCTCTGAACGTTTTGGCTTGTCCGGGTCGAGTGCAGTTCTCTTCCTTAAAGAACCATATTAAGACATAATCCAAGTGACTGGATGATTTAGTTTCGCACTTTAATCAGCGAGATAACTGACAGCCATCGGGATATTTCTAATGCTTCGTGTGATCATACCATGACTAATTCCACCAGAGTGAGACATTTTCTTTCTCGAGGAAAGAACGCAAATTAACTTGAAATGTTTTAGGCTCTGCTGTGCCCTGGTGGACCTCAACCTTTAACTACTAGTTAAGCGAGAGCAACAGGTACTGGTGTAGAGGTTTATTGGCAACTGTGATTGAGAGTTTCAGCGGAGCTATGATTAGGATGACCTGTGCGGCATATTTGCTAGTTATAATTTCATTGCATAACACTAGGCTATGCTAGTGAAAGCTTGTTAATACTTGGACTGATCTAGGCTAGATTTCGGGTACTGTTAAAGTTCGAAAGTATCACGTGCATATGTCTATTAGTTACAATATTAGGCATAGTTTATTTCCCTCCGAAGTGCCTCCTTGCCGTTGAGAGGGGCTCGCGTACACCTCTTTGGGACCGGTGTGGGTTGCCTTTGGCCCCCCCCCTCTCCTGCCCCCCTCTTTTGGTGGTGTACGTGCTGATGGGCACCACGTACCCATACACTGATGGGCCATGAGCCATCGGACCACCCGCTGGAGAGGTGCAAGCGAGTGGCCGTCCTGAGTGGATGATTGAGTGTCCAGGCTGGGGGCGATAGGGGGAATCGGGTCTTAGCACACAGTGTGTGATAATGACAATGTAGTAGCCCTCCCCTGTTAA